>JAOXYH010000051.1:1178172-1188514 GCA_028566455.1 Botula fusca | reverse complement strand
TGTCTACATTCTCTACACACTTGCATAGCTCTTCTTTCCACAAGATTCTCAGTTGGCCATTAGTTTTTTTACCAAATCGCATGGTTTTGAATATATTGCAAATGCTGAAACAGATCATATTGCAATATTTTAGCAGTCGTACACGATACACTTCGCTAGTGGACGACATTCTAAGATATTATTTTAATGATATTAGTTGATTAAATGGGGTTTAACGCCACTTTCAGCAGTATGTTAGCTATATCGTGGCCGTTAGTTTTAGTGGTGGAGGAAAGATATTGAAGTTCTATTGTTCTGCACACATAGACAATCACACTTATGTGACACAGCGTTCAATATAACAAAGACAAGAATGGCTATACGATCACTTGTATTGCTGCTCTTCATACTGCATTTACTGTAAACTCAAAATGATCTAAACCCACATTTACTGGGAACGTTAACAATTTATCAGTACTAGAGGTTGTGTGATATTTCAATTAGCAACCAAAACGGAATAAATAAATAACAGCAGAATAGTAACGTTCAAGCACTGAATTCGTAAAATCGGAAACAAAAAAAAGAAATGATTAAGAAAATATTTGCTGGACGTTTAGATTCTTAGTCATTTAAAGTATAGGAAATAGGAGTTGAGTACTTATGGTATTTAGGTTGGGAAGACAGGAAAAAATCTCAGTATACGAATATATTTCCAGCAACTTTCAGAGCTTTTCTATATGCAAAGATGTTTTTTGTTTTGCACTTGGATTTTTTTCCTAGCTTGAACGTATAATGTTCTGCTTTTATTTTCTTTATTGACATGTTTTGTGTTGTGCCTTACGTCTAGTCATGGTTATTATGTCAGCTTTAAGTGTTTTAGCCATCACATGGACTTGTAGAAAGTTACATCCATCAAAACGAACAACAGACACGGCAGTAAAACAATCCAAATGTCCATAATTTGGTCTATTCGTACTTTAGTGGAAAAGTCTTTTACTGCATGTGATTTCACCCTTTAGTCTTGGATGATCATAATTTCCTAGCCTGCAGTATTGCTTTCTTCTACTACACGTGATTTCACCCCAATTTCTTGGCTGGTCTTCTTCCCCCAAAACTGTTGATATCATCTCTGATAATCTCCCCTGATTGTTGTAGTCGAAAAGTCTTCTACTGCACGTGTTTTCACCCTTTACTAATTTCATGGATGATCATATTCCCTAGCCTGTAGTATTACTTTTTTCTACTGCACGTTATTTTATCCCAATTTCTTGGATGGTCTGCTTCCCCCAATACTGTTGATACCATCTTTGATAATCTCCCCCCTGATTCTTGTAGGTGCTAATGGCGCCCTTGCTTTGTTATGGGTCAGATACGGTATTCATGACATACAGCTTTTTCAGTAAAGAGAGAGGTCGCAGACGATGGGATCTACCGTTTGTCGTGGAGGTTAAATTTCACTTTGGATCTTGTTCAAATGTTATGCAATAAAACTGCAATGCAAAATATGAATGACAGTCTCCGGCAAGTGAAAAGACTTTATTGGCCATGTAGTCTAGTAAAAAATATACCTTTATGAAGGTCATATGTCAGAGAGAGGAGATGGTTTGATGATATTGGTTATACATATAATGATAAAACAGCCATGAAATAATCATTCATCCGTCACCAACAACTGTGTATTGGCAAATTTGAAGCCATTTGAGGTCATTTATTGGCGGTAATGTGGGTCGATGTTTTATGAACTGCCCCAGGGTCCTGTGTCCAATACACAAGTTTCATTCTCCACTGATTTTAATGATAAACCTATCAGATATTTGTTTCGTTTTATATCGCAAAATGTTACTAAATGTCAGCTATATATTACTTATAAATGCCAAAGATTTGTGGTCAAAAGAAATTTTCGTATTTTTTGCATCAAATTTACAACCTCTGTGTTGTAATTAAATCTTAAAATTGAAACCCACCATGTTAGTTTGTAAGTAACTCTATATATTTCGTCGATTTTTAGTGTCTTGTTCGTTGTATGTCTGAAAAGTTGTCGCATTTAACTCAGAAATCGTAACATTTAGTGGGACGGCAACAAAAAAAAATAATAATTGGTTGTCTTTTTCATTTTTGTAACTTTTTTATTTCAAGTTTCTTATTTCAAGTCGGACATTGATCCAAATACCACACAGTTTAAATGAACCTCGATACACCTGAATCAAAGGTGAAGAGACGAATTGAAGACGATTTTATGGTGTTTACAAATATGAAACAGAAACCTTGACAATGACTTCAGTATCAAATTGTCCCATGTAGGAATACACCCTTTATCAAGAAAATAAAATGAAACTACTCTTAAGGTATAGCCCTCGACTGGAAATATATCCGTTTTCTAGAACTATTAAATGAGAAGATCAAAAACAGGGAGAAATTTTAAGCGATTTATCGCCCAATTTGTGGTCCGTTTAGTGTTTTATATGTGGTACCAATGTAATGAACTAATAAACTTCAAACTTATACCAATTTTGTCCTATAATTTCAGCAGACGACCTTTAATATTTAGACGGTTGCACTTTGAGAAAGATATTTATATTCGTTTTACATTTTGCAATGAAAGGATATTTAACTCTTCAAATATACATAATTAATAAGAATATTGTATGAAACTTTTAATGACCATTGTTGATTAGTTAAATTTTCAGTTTATCAATAAATTATATGATGACAAAAATTATTAAATTTCAAACAATGCAGATTAAAACGCTCTTACAGGGTTCTTTGTTCTATTATTTTTTTTTCAGAAACTAACTCTAAACACATTAGCAATCATTTATTAATGAAATATTAATTATCTGACATGATTATCTAAAAATAAAACGGTGTGACCAATCATATTAGTAAAAAGTCTAAATTTTCACACCAATCTCTGAAATATATCTATCACAAAATTGACAACCCATAAACATGTAGTTTTATCTTCTTGGCCAAAATCAATAAAAAGGTGTTCTTTTCTGCCGGTGATCAGAAATGATGACGGATGAGGTCTTTGTATGAAAAAAAAATCTTTTTAGATAATAGAAAACGCCAAGCTTCAATTTGAGCGAAATTTGCTATAATATTATTGTAATAAGTGTGGATTTGATCCCTTGATCAAACGAAATTGAATAATATAAAATGAGGAAACATTCCTAATCTGATTTTACAAGCAGGCGATGAATTTTTAATAACAAATTAGGTTTTTGTTTGGGTGTAATCAAGACAATATTTGTTTTCAACAAAAGTATACCACTGACAGTACGAATCAACTGATAGTTAGGTAAAAAAAAGTTAACGAGCAAAATTTTAATAAAAGGGAAAAAGCGAGGGAAACTTGTACCTGAACTAGCTAATGCCGAGTCCATTTATTTTCTTTTTCTATTTTATTTTCAAAAGATAACAGGATTTATTTGATATCCGGAAAGCTTGCGACAGTCACTGTTTCAGTTCGAAATAAAGAAAAAATGCCTTAAACTGGTCCCTATAATCTTAAATGTTCCAACTAATAGAACTCGAGATAGGACAGTACTTTGTCTGGAGACGTTCCTATAATCTTACTATCAAAACAGTCAGACTATCAACATATTTTTTGCAACTGGTCATATCAGTTTCAATTGTTACAACTGCTCTTTTGTTTTCTATTAGCTGATATTTTAAATGTCATCAGAGAATCTACCTTTACCCTGATACATAACTAAAGATTGATATTTTCACAATGATTGTTTATGTTTTGCAAGTTTTTACTTTGAAAAAGTAATAATTTTCAATAAACTGAAGAGTTCAAATAATGTGTTTTACTATGAATTATTAGTTATCATTTATTCAAATATCAGAAGAGCAATTGTAACTGAAACTGAAATGACCAGTTGGAAAAAAAATATGCTGATGGTCTGACTGTTTTGATAGTAAATGTTCCAGCTAATTGAACTCGAGACAGGACAATGCGTTGTCTAGGGACTAAGTTGTGCATCATATTCTTTTGGATCACAATTTAACATTTTAGTGATTTTGAAACTGGTGATTTAATTAAAAATTTTACAGAAAAAAGACACCATAGTGACTTTTGATAATTATGACCTAATTTTTTACCTTTGATTTCCATGCAAATAACCTACTCTCAACAACTGGAACACAGACAAACCCAGAGGGAACCAGACAGTAAAAAGTATTTGAAAAACTAGGTGCCAGTATATAAAACAAATGAGAAAAAAAGCTTTGAGCTTGTGCCTAGTAAAACAAAACGTCAAGACTAAAATTCGTCTTTTATTTTTTTCTCTGTATTAATCACTTTTGATAAATGTTTTGTTCGTGTTTGAACTCAATCACCAGTAACAGGTTTTGATATACATCGCTGGTTCTCGAGCAACATAAATTATCTGGTACCTGCGGATACAAGTATTTGTATGTACCATATGTATTGGGTGAACAGATGTAGGAAAAATCGTGACCCGAGGACTCGTCAGGATGAAATTTTCACTTTTTATAGCTTAAAACACAAACTATCGAATCTGATTTATTTCAACACTAAAAAATATCCCGTGGATGTACAATGATGGAAATACTGCGGGCAGTATTATCGGTACGACAGAAATTTCAACATGTAAAAGGGTTTACTAGTCATCTTGTAATCCCTGATCTAACTAGGTATTTAATTATATTTTTTACATATTGGAATAATGTGAATGAAGATGATTTGGCCTACAATTCTTGTTTCCTGGTAGATCTGTATGCGTGGCTACAGATGTCCCAGTAGGCTCTGGGATTCAATATTTATACTATGACTCTTGAATGCAAATAGTAACATATTCATTATTTAAATGTATTTGACACTAATATCATGCAAAAACAAACACAATTAAAAACATTTCTGTTGAAAGCCAATTTTAACCTGATCTGTATCTCGCTTTGGAAAGTGCGCTAATATCGCCCAGGTCCACACAACCTGCCTTTTTTACCTTCTCTTTGTTGAAAGCACTCACGTTTATGGGTAAAAATGTAAACAATTCCTACAATATGGTTTATTTCAGCATGAAAAATGTTCGATTGATATCGCTTATGAAAACGTATGCCAACAAACCAAGATTCGTGTGCATCTATATCACTTTCCGTTTTTCTTAATTAAGTACATTTTATTGAAGATAATTGTGACGATACTGATGATCTTGTCTCAATATTGTCAACTAATTTGATGAAATATCACAATTTGTATCAAATTAAATGAATCCAGGTTTCTAAATCCATGCGTGTTTCCGTGCCGTGTTTTTAGCAGCGTGAAGATATCACTACCAATCACGAACTTGTATTTATTCAGCCCGTATCTGTATCGCAATGTATAATATCGTTTTATGGGAAAACAAATTAATAACAAATTAATGATATAATTAGTAGAACTCAACGCTGCGAAACACTTAAAATAATTAGAAGAAAACAATAACTTTTTGTGATCAACTGTGCATAAAATTCATCAAAATTGACCTGTTTCTCTCATGGGACAGGCAAAAAAGTTGCTAATGCTGAACTTTTTTTGTTATTTGCCTGCAGCAGAGAGCGTGAAAATGTATTTGATGAAAATACAGATTAGAAAAGGCGAAACGAAATATAACAGATACGAAATGGATCACCTTTTAACACGTCAAGAAGACATTTACCAGATGATGTAATGAACTTTTGGAATTGTTCTAATGTCGTTGTTAATTGGAATCAAACAGTCGATATTATTTTGATCAATCTAATAAATAAACTTAATTAGTATTCCTGTGTTAACAGTAAATTTGTCATCAATTGCACTTCTACACAATATTGTTGGTTTTCCCACCTGATATGTAGAGTGATTGTCTTGCATACTTTACGTAAAATTAACATAGGGAAATATAATGAAGTAATTTAGGTGTGAAACCATTATAATTTCAACTGGAATTTTGCAAAAATTGCACCTCTTTGGTTTCAAGTCAGTAAATCTGAAAAAAATATACATGTATACCCCCGATTTTTACGGTATACATATATGATTGGATGGACGGGGGGGGGGTCGTCATTTTCCGTTTGCCTCTCCCGACTCCCGCTTGCCTCCCCCTGACTCCTGCTCTCACTCCGGGTGACCCCCCTTACTACCGCCCCCTCAACTCCTGGTTCCCGGCCCTTTCCATCCCCTCATATATTCTTTTTCATACTGAAAAATGACTACCCATGTAGTGAACGTTACCATAGTTTATTTAGCATCCGCATTCAGAAAGTTCAAACATAATATTAATATACAAGTGTTGTAAAATAAGATAAATTTGGAGTGGTATGAATTTTCTGCATACTCTTGGAATCTACAGCGTCTTCATTCCATTAGTTATAGTTCTTTTTAAATACATCAGTTTTACTTTTCAACCTTTTTGCTAGTTAGTTTATGTGATGGTTTAATACATCTATATGTCAGCATTCTCTTACAGTATTTTCAGAATCGACTTGCATTACAGAAAGGAAAAAAAACTACTATGTCAGAAAAAAACATAGCAAAGACCATTCACTTGTACCTTTAGATTCAATGATAAACGAATGTAAACGTAGGCTGGATGACAAAGTAGACATAATAATTAACTGCTCCAAACATCGCATACAGTAAACAATACAAACTATTTAACTGGGCTGAACACCACGTAAAGTTATCATGTCTATACAGTTATACTTATCTAACTGTATTGAACAATACCTACACTTACAATACAAACTATCCAACTATACTGACATCCCCTACAGTTACAACACTGACTATCTCACTGTACTGAAAACTACCTACAGTACAATACAAACTATATATAGCTATCTAACGGTACTGAACCTCACCTACAATTACAATGAAAACTATCTAACTGTACTGAACATAAACTAAAGTTATAATACACTACTGAACAGCCCTTAAAGTTACAATACAGACTATCTAACTGTTCTGTGCATTAACTACAGTTACAATAAAAACTAACTGTTCTGTACATCGCCTACAGTTACAATAAAAACATCTAACTCTACTGTACGTCAGCTACAATTACAATACACACTATCTAACTGTACTGGACATACCCTACAGTTACAATACAAACTATCTAATTGTACTGAACACCCTACAGTACAATACAAGCTATCTAATTGTACTGAACACCCTACCGTTTCAATAAAACTATTTAACTGTACTGAAAATCTCTAAAGTTAAAATACAAACTATCTCATTGTACTGAACATCCCATACAGTTACAATACAAACTATCTCATTGTACTGAACATCCCATACAGTTACAATAGAAACTATCTAGATGTATGGAACATTCTCTACAGCCACTAACTATCCAACTGTAATGACACTCACCTACTGTTACAATACAAACTGTCTGACTCTACTGAACATCAAAAAAGTTACAATACAAACTATCTCAACTGTACTGAACTTCACATACAGTTACAATACAAACTATCAACTGCACTGAACTTCTAATACAGTTGCAATATAAACTATCAACTGTACTGAACATACCTGTAGTTACAATACAGTCCATCTAACTGTACTGAACATCTAATACAGTTACAATTAATCTGTCTAACTACTGAACATCTCTACAGTTACAATACAGACTATCTAACTGAGAAATAACAAGGTCAAATCTCAATCAAACGAGGTCAGATTTCTCGTCAGTTTACAGAGCTTGTCGTCCTGTTTTGTCTTGTAGATTTTATTAACTCCCCTGATGTTTCTAACAGCAAGCAAAATTGATTACGGACCCTTTACCGACGCCATAATGCAAGGTGCGGTCAGCCGACTCCGTTGAAAATAATGTCGATTTCCTGTGCATTGTTTTGAATCGGAATTTCGATGTATTCATCTAAATTTCATCTTAATTGTCCGTTAATTATTGTTAAAAAGAATTTTAGAATGAAATCTTTTCATATACTGAAATTTCGTGCAGAACTGGAGAAATGAAAATGGCTGGAATAAAATCGTACAGCTTGTCCTGTTCCTCCTGTACAAGACAGGAAAATCTCCAAAATATTTTAGGACTCTTGCCCAGAAGGCGAGAAACAAACATTTTTAACCCCTTTATCAATTTAGGCATTCTATGTTGCATATCCCCGATACTGTTAACAAAGAGAATTTCATGCCATCCGTCAACAATCGCTTTTGCAGACATATACAAAAAGACAGACTTCTTTTGTAAAACAACCATTTTGCATTTATATATTCTGGTGGGACGAGAGAAGATGGCGAGAAACAGATCTTCTGTACAGGACAAACCAAGAGGCATCTTTAATGTTACAAGAAAATTCGATTTGTATATGTGTATCGAATTAAAGTACATTTCTTACAAATAAATATAAATATTTACGTCAAATATATATATACTGATATTGGAGATGTAAAACTTTGAAATTCAATAGAGTTTTGTGTTTCATTGACACCCAACAATTGTCAATCATTTTCGCAAGCCACAACATTATATACACTGACTAAAAAGGATTCATATTTATTTATGTGCAATTTGAATGCCAAAAATAATTGGAAAACCACCAAGCTGGGTTTGTTTTGTAAGAATCCAACACCATTGTAAAATTCCTTACAAATAATGGATATGAAATGTGTTATTCTGAAATGTATCACACAATAATTCAACTCCAATAAGCCCATTTAAAAGAAACAAACAAAATACTGAACAAGAATCAACCTGAGATTTTAAGAAGTTCATACATGCACACTTTAATGAACGGTAGGTTGATGCATGTGAACTTTTTCATGAACTTGAGAAAACTAACTTCCTCATAAAAAGATAAAATCTATAGTCTTGTGCTTTTTTCAATCCACAAACATCCACTTGTTAAAACAATTTTTTTCTGATGTTATTCTCGGTTTTTTGTTGGGGTTTACATTGCAAGAGCTCTGGTTCTTGTATTGTCTTTTCCCTTTCCTTTTGTTTACTGCATGTTATCGATTTTTCTTTTCTTTTTGTAATGTTTTTTTCCTCGTTCTTTGTTTTCACGTCTTTGCATCTGGATTCCTGTCTTTACATAAACTCGTTTCTTCCGTATTCTATCGCCGATTCTCTATCGTCGATTCTCCTATCTATCGATTGTCCTATTCTATCGCCGATTCTCCATCGTCGATTCTCCCATTCTATCGCCGATTCTCTATCGTCGATTCTCCTATTCTATCGCCGATTGTCTTATTCTATAGCCGATTCTCCTATTCGGCCTAATACTTCTGACGAATATAGATATTTGATTATTTGCATGAAGATCAATTATGCCAATAGGTTCATTCATTCATTCAATTATGCCAAACCAAAATTTCCTCCTTACATTTGTTTTACCCTGCTTGTCATGATTTAGCCAATGGAATGTACATTTGTACTTGGAAATGCATAAATTGCTTCGCATAAAAGATACTGATGCATATATGTTTCAGCAGCCGCCATTACTTGTACTGCTCAAGGTGAAATATTTCCTCAACACACCTTCCTGATGAAGGCTCTTACTAACATTAATTTAGCACGAATTCTGCTCGCGAGCATGTTCTATTTAAATTAGGGAAGAATTATTAAATTTCGCATGCAACATCATAGGTTATTATCACGCAATAAGTTTATTCGGTTGACGTTTTGGAAGACAACCTGGGCGAGGAACAGGGATGAAGGCCACCAAGGGACCTGTAAATCGGCACAGTCAAGGTTGAGCGGAGACCCATATACCAAAATTCTCCGTCGAAGCAGATAACTAGACACAACACACAAAGCGACCTACCAAGAGATGTTATTAGTCACCTGTGAAGTGTTTTATTACATACAATTGTCGAGTTAGGAACAAAATCTCTGTTTAAAGGTTTTAATTACATTCAGGAAGTTTAGATGTTGGACTATTATTAAAAGTGACCGGAAGCCTTAGGCAAAACTTTCACCTTATTTTAAGGTCACCATCATAAAATAAGATAGTCAGATTTTTTTTTTTCATTTCTGAATAAGGTATTTAATGAATCTCGTAGATTTATATATTCAGTCAAATTTGTCTATAAAGAACAAACAACAGTGCAGAAATTTGTGCTCTTTAATGAACTTTTTGTAGAGAGGTCAAATTTCAATGATTTAACTTTTTCGAAGGTTCTGTACAGGCAATGATTTGCTCTATGCACGTACACTTTAGGACAATTTCCACTATAGTTGAAAGTGATTTTTGTACATTATCATTTTTATCGTATGACTATTTGTTATTCATTTCTTTTTTTATAATTTAATTAATTTTTTTAAGTTGGAAAAATTAAAAGCAGTTTTTTAACGTAAATAAAGACTGTCAAATTCTGAAACAGTCGTCTTTTAGATAC
>JAOXYH010000051.1:1167195-1178072 GCA_028566455.1 Botula fusca | reverse complement strand
ACAATGATTTGCTCTATACACGTACACTTTAGGACAATTTCCGCTGTATAACTACATGTACTCGAAAGTGATTTTTGTTTATTTTCATTTTTATTTTATGACTATTTGTTATTCATTTAAAATTTAATAACGGTTTGTTTTTTAACACAAATAATCACTGTCAAATTCTGAAACAGTGGTCTTTTAAGATCCATACATACAACAATCCTTATAAACACATCATGTTAGTGAAAACAAATTTTTGAAATTTTGTATGACACAGTGAGAAACACATCAATGATATCGGCTTGCTATCGATATGGCTTTGTTTGTTATATGTAGAAGTATCATGCACAATACATTCTAATATGTGGGGATTTTAATAGCAGTATCAGATAAGTTTTTGGACATCAATAACGTTTTCAATACCGTTTGTCAAGTATCCAAAGTCTTGTTCACAAAGATCTAACTTTTAATTACACCTTGACTTATAGAGTCAGCGACGAAGTGAAAACCTGGTATGCGCCCAGCTCAAACAACCACCTGCGGTCGGCAAACAGGATTTCATCTTCTTATTGTAAGCAAATCACTTAGACTATTTTTATAAGCTTCTCGACCATGAAAAGATTCTCGTTAAACGTGTCTCTATCTTTATGTTTGCTAAACTTGTGAAATAGTTTGGCGAGAAGACATCTTGTTTGTTTTTGATTTGTTTGCCAATCTTTACAGTGATTTTTGTTGAAATTGATATAAGTATACGATGTTTACACTATTATGTCGAAGAGTAGAAAAAAAAATAGATAAAAGTCTAAGAAGAGGCTATGCTTGCATAAAATGTTAAAACTTGAAATATTACCTTACTATCCTTCACCTTTATTCATATTTGGCCAAGAAGAAGCGAACAGGATAATTGTCTTTGACGTGAACTTTTAAAGTACTATATCGTAAAGCAACAGACCAGCGCTTTTATTGCTGTTCTTCAGTTAGGGCTTCAACTATCCGCGAAAGTTCATCTGTAACTTCAGGTCCAAAACGGTTACCAGCGCCAGTGAGGAATATTTGTTGAATATTTTAGTCTAACTGGGTATTCAAAATATTCGTTTGTGTCCGTCTGTCAGTCTGTCATCATCACCTATATTCATCATCTCCCTTTTAACTCTCAATGAATTTCATCTAAACTTTCTCTGTTGTTTTTTAAAATATTTTTGCACAGTAGCAAGAGGTTTGGGTATGACTACGTGAGCTTTAACTTGTAGTACTTCATGTACTTTGTATAGCTGCATGGAGATGATATCAAGCTTAGACATTACTAATACAAAAGTCTGATAGGAAAGAAGGTCTGTTCATTTTGAATATTAGCCATTGGCATCAGTTGTTTCTCGTTTTTGAAGTTGGAAATCTCACTTACTGCGTAATGAGTTGTTTGTTTTCACATTGTCTAATCGTTGTCCCTTGCAGCCCATGCTTAAATGTAAACATTAAAACACCCTTTGACTGCTGAAGATGAATTGTGAGACTATTAATCATCTTCACTGAAAAAAGTTTCAAGTGGGCCAATTGATCGTTTCTCCGCCACTTAACATCCCGGCAGTGCAACTGTTCCGTCCTTCTAAGTTAGGCAGATGGTTGGGTAATTTGGCTGGCAGATAATCGATTTTGGCTTATTGTCTATTGATAGATTGTTTATTGTATCAATTTTTGCCGATCAATCATAGTGTCGAGTTAGTAAGATAGATCTTTTCACGGTGTAACATCTCTGTTTGACCCCTTCCGCTTTTGATACGTTACCAAATCGATGGGTATGACCTAATACGGCTTCTTTCGTAAATTCACTTTCTTCTTTATTGCAGGAGATTGTATTCTTCAATGAATTTTCTTTTTGTAAAAATATTTTCCCGCAACAGATACAGTCATTATGCTATACTATCATCTGAATTATACTTGCGTGTTTATAGAAATGCGAACCAGATGGAAAGCAGTTGGCCCTTTCTTGCTCTGTATACTTCCGAACGCCCAATATTAATCAGCTGTTTTCCCTAGAAGTATCTTCCTTTAGAACTTTAGGGATAACGCACAACATTTATGCTCTGTCTTATACCAGCAGGATGACCTGAATTTTTTTAACAAATAATCTTCCCAACAAGAGGGAGCACCCCAAGTTAAACTTTGCTGAAATATGCAACGTTCAAGGTTAAAAACAAACGGAGGAGATTTGTACATATAGTCAATCGTAGAGATCTAAAAACCTTAAATAACTTTTATATTGTTCACGGTAAAAAGTTTAATGTCACTTTTAGACTAGGTCAGCATATAAAGTAGATTTTCTAATCGGATTAGAATGAAATCTTTTCCGAAAATTGCTTAAGACGTCTCGAGTAATCATCCAAAATGTTTATAGGACAAATACTGGTAGCGTTAGGCAACCAGAGGAATGTTGTATATGCCTCAAGAAATTCTTTAAAACTAGAAATATGGTTTTATCAATCTTACTTTATTATTTGAAGAAGAAAAATTATTTTGAGCTTTAATTGAGAGCTTTTCTTGGAAACAGAGAACAAATACAACAATCGTATATCGGGTTTGAATGACTTGCGATTTCTTTGCTGGTGTCGTCTGCAGTACCAAGAATTTCTTCATTATTTAAGGTGGTTTTACACGAGTCTTATTTTCATCAATCAATCGAAACTGAAGTCAACAATTTGCATCATAAAATTATTTGTAATAAATGGCCATATTTATTCGACTTACTTGCCTTGAACTTTTTATAAATCTCAGTTTGTAAGACCAAAGAATGAATCTACTGCTCTTTTTATGTTATTCAAATATATAATAATAGTAATCAAAATTATACGGGAATCATTATTATTGTAAATTGTGACGATTTTAACATAGCAGCATAATAAAATATATTAAGATCTAAAGCTATAAAGGCAGATTTTCATTGCTTTTCACATAAAAATTGAACAAGAACTTAAATCCCACCCAAGATTGGTAAGCCTTTAATGTTTAATGTATAAAACACTCAACTGTTTAGGATAATAACCCGTTAGTTTGTAACTGTCAACATTGGAGGTTTACTTAACCAGACAGTCGCGAGTACTTGAGCAGGGTAACCGGCTTTCCCTCCCAAGTAAATACCTGTGTAATATCCTTTAAAGGGCATTAGATTAAAACCAGTAGGCAATTAAATTCACAATCATCATATTTACTCTCCCGCTGTCTGCAGAGTCAAAACTGATCAGTTTTATAAGAAGGAAAGCTCGAGAAAATTAAACTGATTCTTGCCGGTTAATCTCTTCACCTGACTCGTTTTGAACCTATTGTCACACATGAGCTTCCGAACTATTGGTATCCGAAGTAATTTTCCGCGCAATTCATGTCCAATAAATGAAGATCTACAAATTAAATCATTAAAGCTATAACTAGCTAAAAGAAGAAATTGAGCGAGTCGTGGTCTTATTTCCCAAAAGAGATTACGAAAAGAAAAGCATTAAGTTAAACCTTTCGGTTGATTTTAAAGACGATTCCAGGGTACTCGAGAATCTCTAAGCAGTGAATGCTACAACGCACAATTGTTACAATTGCTGGTATAATTCAATTAATTTACTGAATAAGATCAGAGAGTTTCAGGGGTTGTTCTTCACATCTGCGTGCTAAATTTCCTAGATTAGATCACTTGATTCGCTACCACGTACCACCTCGCCGATAATTGTACACTACAATGCTAAGTTTGGTTGGTATCGGGATCGATAACATTAATTTGTCCATCCTAGACGAACGTGACCGAACACTGAGTTTCAAAGCGATTTAGTCTGATTAAACATGGTTTTCGGTGTGCCCGGAACAACCGCTTTGACTTGCACCTAATGTCTTTTCGTTTTTCAACATGCTTGATTACTTTGAGTAATGAACAGTAATATTCATCAGACCTTACCATAAAAGTAGATGTACCCTTAAAGAAAAAAAGGCAACGTCCGTTCGGTAAGACGTTGTAGCGTTATGCGTTATGACAAACAAAGTGTGATAGTGATATATTTCATACCGATTGCGATGCATCGGATATGTGCACAATTCAAATAAATTACTCAGCGATGCTAGAGACAAAACTTCGGAAGGCCACAACTGTTATCAAAAATTTTATAAAAGCAATGACCTAAACAGGAAGCCAAAACCATCTACGGACAGAGCTTTGAATGAGGAAGTTTTATTAAATTTTGGAGAATTTTAGCACGGTAATTTTAAAGTATCATTTGAAGTACTAGATACTGAGCTGGTGATACCCTCCGGGACTTACAGTCCACCAGCAGTGGCATCAACTCTATGGTAGTAAAACAAAGTGTGATACATTTCATACCGATTGTAATGCATGGGTTGTGCACATTTCGTAAATTAATTACTCGTCAGCAATGCTAGAGACCAAAACTTTCGAAGGCCACAACTGTTATCAAAAATTTTGTAAAAGAAAACGCATGCCAACATGACCTAAATAGGAGACCAAAACGATCTACGGACAGAGCTTTGCATGCTAACTCAATAGGTTTATTAGATTTTGGGGAATTTTAAAACGGTAATATTAAAGTATAATTTCGGGCTGGATTTAAAGGTAGTAAAAATCATATGCATATGGTTAGGCGAAATCTAGAAGGAAAAAAACCAACAGACACAAACACTAAATCGAGTAAGAAAACGACACTAAAACCACAAAATCAGGCCTTTTGTGAAAATAGACTGACATAGGAAGTTACATTTGTCCAATGAATACGTTTCATTGTAATGCCTTAGTTAATTTAACTGTTTGACTTTTTTCATTGTAAAAATTGGAAATATTGATCTGCGATCACCCCATTCAGATAAATAAGGTATCGCATAAGGATGTCCGCTTGGCAATCTAGAGGAGTAACAAAATATTTGTCGAAAAAAGGAAACAATCAATTATCGTCAAGGAACAAAGGAAGATAATTTAATTATTTCCTTTTCTCAAATGGATATGGGACTTAGTAGCAATGTGGTTCAGGTAGTTACTTATTCCTATCGGAAAAATACTGCAATCACCTCTACGGTGTGAATTCGCGATGTGTAAACAACAAAAAAATGTGCACTCAACTCGCAACCGTATACTTAATAAGGTTTGTCAGTTACCTGCCTAACGTTGACGGTTCTCTCCGAGCACTTCGGCTTCCTCCACCACTGAAACTGACCGACCCGATATATCTGAAATACTTAGTCTACTGAAAGTAACGTTAAACTCAGTTCAATCAGTTAATGAGTCAAATAGGTAAACAGAGACAACTAACTTTTCGTTTCTACTCGCAATTACTCATAAACATGTTCCTTGAATTACTGTGCTATCAGCATAATGGGCTTCATTATATATGTTGTGCCGCTTTTCCACAATGAAGAGAAACTGGAACATTAAGGGTTAACATTCAGCTGGAATATTTTCCTAATTATAACAGTTTTTCAAATTAATTTTCCTGCTACAGAGATGATAAAAGTACCAGTAGTGTAACTCAAGAAAGTCTAGGTTTCACGTACCAATTATTGTTTTGAATGATCATTTGACTTAATATATGATATTATATTTAACTTGAAATCTACAAAAGTGTACAAAAAGTAATACAATAGGTGTTCATATATTTGTTCTGCAAGGGCTGTCTTTTGAAGTGAAAAGGTGTAAACATGATAAGTAATTCGATACCACAGGTACTCCTCCTCAAATTAATCTGTCACAATAAACCAAACAAAATAAAAAAGTCTATCCCAAACAAAAAAACTTGATCTACCTATATATTTCAATAACTTACACAAATCATGCCGAGTGCAAGAGTATAATCTATCCTTTCTGACAGTCAAATATTTGTTTAAATGGGTGCTACGGCACTTTTAGCAGTCTTAAAAGTATATTGTGAACGGTACTTTTACTAGTTAAGTTAGTGGTCTTAAAGTATATTCGTAAACATTTTCTTAGATTATATCGAGAACGTTAATTTTGGGGTAAGTAGTCTTTAAATATACCGTATATCGGGATTTTTTCGCGTGTGTTTAATTCTCGCTATGTTCGCGGCTGACAATCTGGCGCGAAATATTGACCCAGCGTAAAATTCACTGCCCATTTAAAACCATTAGACAAAACAGTAAAACGCGAATTATAAACAAAGCGAATATTTCACTGTCCTGTTTTACACCAAAATCGCGACAAAAAGCGGACGCGAAAATAACCCGATATACGGTATTTGATAAGCCAAAAACAAGAAAAAAAGTGACAAGTAATTAAACGGTACAACGGTTACTGGTAATCGCGGAAAGAAAATTAGTTTATTCAAAATATTTTTGGAATAAGAAGTGAAGTAATATTCTAATGGTACTAATCTGAAATGAAAGATTTGTAATTGTCTGAATGAGAAGCAAACAACAGAATGAGACGCGGACATTCTTGAGTCTGATAAATTATCTGAATATAAGTAATTATAAATGACATACTAATATTTTCCATACAGAAAATTTATTTTTGTTTAAGCATGTTCTTACTGTAATTTAATAAAAATTTATTTTTTAAAAATGGCAATTTTGTAATCCGTTTATTTATTACAATTTTAGTTCCACATCAAATATTCATCATTTGTCACAAATGAAAATAACATAATAAGATCTAAAAATAAAGCGGCTAAAACTGTTTCTTTGTGTCGAAAATGCGTTGTCAGATCCAATAACCTCTGCTAACTGATAATTTTGCGAAAATGCGTTGTCAGATCCAATAACCTCTACTACATGTAACTTGTATAGATATTTTGTATACCAGATATGAGATGAAGGAAATAGTGACTTTTATCTTAAGTATTAGAGGAGGACGTCAGCCCGATTGGGTGTGTCTAATTTACACCAGGATATTTGGACCAATGTTAATAATAAATGATGGCTTTCAATAATTTAGATGGGGTCTTTCAGGAATTTGACCTTATTTCAAACAGGATATCCAATTACATTTAACGACATCCTGGTATAATAAAATAAAACACGATACTTTGAATTTGTTTTACTGCAGTAAATGACCTTTGTGGATCTGTAAAAGTTATCAAAATGGGATTATTTTGAAGGTGTGTACATGTCCTTCTACTTTTGGTGTTCATACCCAAAATTCCGAAGGTCCGTTAGCCTAAAGGTCCGATAGTCTTAAGGTCCGTTAGTCCGAAGGCCCGATAATCCTAATATCCGTTAGTCCGAAGGCCCAATAGTCCTACGGTCAATTAAACCGAAAACCCGATGGTCCGAAATGTCTTTTTGTGGAAAACGGGGAAAAACAAATGCTTAAGAACATATAAATTTGAAAAAAAAATGGATAGGATTCCTGTGAGGTAGAATATCGTTGAGTCCCCTGGATTTAACGCCTTTGTAGACAGCATTTTATAACTACATGTAATAGAATTCTTACACAGTATATTTAGAATGATGTACATAAATATTACAGAGAGTCACTCTGTACCATTTGTGTCCGATGTATGGTATGTCTTTTGGATTGGGATACTAGTGTTAGTACACAGTCGGACATTATTTCCCTTTGGCGATACACCATATTTTCATTTCCTCCCAAGTTGTACTCGCATGTATCATACTTATCCCGGATATATATACAGACATTACCCACGTGATAGTACCCCGGGACATGATTCAAGACCCGAAACGCGTATAAAGATATGTTTCGTCACCTTTTTTTGATTCCTTTTTATTAGCACATCGTTTCATAAAGTTTTAGGTAAATTGAAGCTTATAAGTTTTTTCATTACAGTACAGTAAATGTAGTTGTCATCAAAAGAAATAATATGTTTCCCAATTTGAACAATGATAATCACATAGAGTACAATTGAGTCCTACATGTAAGTGAAATTTCAACTTAACTGGGACAGACCATTTAACATTACAAGAAAGGGGGTTATATACGTTGTATAGAAGCAAAAATATACTTATTCCAAACTTTCATGAAAATAAAACTACTTTGAGATTCATAACATGTGGCTAGTGTCAAAAAAGTAAAACAACTTTATTGCAATAAACTCTGCTTATTATCAATATTTGAAAATAAAACAGCTATTTCAAAATATTTATTACTTAATTTGGGTAAAAAGTCAACTAATGACATAAATAGCCCACACTGTAGTTTTTATTTAATAAAAACAACCGCCTCTCCAGTTCCACATTCCCCTTGTATCTTCTGTGTCCCCACGTATAGTGTTTTATTAGAATTTTGATGCATCGGATGTGCATCTCACGTAAATTAATTACTCGTAGCGATGCTAGGGACCAAAAATATGGAAGACCATAACTGTTACCAAATATTTGTTAAGCGAGCAGATGGCGAATTGTCCAAAATAGGAAGCAAGAGGTTTGCATGAAGGAGATAACTCCGTAGTTTTAATAAATTTGGGGGAATTTAAGCACGGTAATTTTAAAATATTATTTCGGGCTATTACCGAAGTACTAGCAACTGAGCTGGTGATGCCCTCGGGGACTTACAGTCCACCAGTGGCATCGATTTAGTAGAGTAAAACAAAATGCGATACACTTTACACTGATTCTGATGCGTCACATGTGCACATTTCGTAAATTAATTACTCCTCGGCGATACTGGGGACCAAAACTTGGATGACCATAACTGTAACCAAATTTTTTTTAAAAGCGAGTAGATGCCGAAATGTTCAACAATCTACGGATTAAACATGTTATCAATCATCTACCTAAAAAATATTACAACTTCCAAACATGATCTTGTGATCTATAAAAGGAGAAAGTTCGTCTTTCATGTTTTGCATATCAGCGAACCTGTCACTGATAAGAATTATTAAAGTTGTTTACTACAGACATTACAGGGCGAAATTTGATTCAAAAATTTAACGTAAACTACATGTGTATACACCATTTTAAACATGATTGTGACATCACTACATTGTTCACAATGAACTTAATGATTAATAACTGTCCAGAATTATGCAAATCTGCAATGCATTATTTCAGTAGTTGATTATAAGCAAACTAAAAAACTGAAGTTAAAAAGAAGAATACGCACTAATAATCGACAAACATGAAAAATTCTAAGTCGTGCGGTAAAAGGAAGCAGAGATGTGCGGTGAACCTGGAAAGCGGAGACACGGTACAAGTCACTATGTCAAAGATATATACCAAGTATAAAATTATTTTTTCACGTAGAAGCTGAGAAATCTGTAACGAAAGTGTGAACGGACTAATGGACAACGTGATTGCAACATATCCCCACTCTATTCTCACTCGATGAGTGTGGATATAATTTATTGACAACAATTATGAGTTTCTTTACTTTAAAAAACATAGAAATACATATCCGAACTATTTGTTAGAAAATTTAGATGGAAGCTGGGTTCAAATAACAGATTTCCCTACAATTGTACAATATCTGATACATTTATATGTTTGTATTCAGCAGTGCTGAAAGTACTTTAATTCTTATATTTTTTTATTGGAATATAATCACAAGAATTGCCAGTGTTTTTATGCTATACCCTACCAAGGATTCATTTTCTTACGCTGCGTTGTAAGGATGAATGTAGAAAAACGCATACATTTTAAATTAAACATTTTTGAGGTTTTAAACTTTTTTACGGAGCGTTACAGTGTATACTAAAATCATTTATGAAGCAATACAGCCTCTTCGAGATATTTCACACCTCCGCAAACGAAGGTTCAGTCCGGCTGCATAGAAAAACACATTTTAAGGAGAAAAGTATTTTTTGTGACAAATCAAAACCCCAAAAATAATCTGATCACTACTAGATGAGATATGATGTATGACAGATATTGATGTACGGAATATATAGCAGAATTATGCGCTTTTCTTATCTGTTCATATTGCTGTAAGGATTTTTTTGCAAGTTAAGGTACAAGTTAGCCTTAGCCTATACAAGATAAAATTACATCAAAATTTAAGGCAAGAATTTTATTGCATCAGGCGCTCATAACTTATGATCAATTTAATATTTCTATTAAAATCCTGTCATTTCCCTATTTCAGATCAGTTGAAGAAGCTCGTATAGAAATAGTCATCAAAGCCAATTCAGATGCATCGTATATAAGTGAAATAATTTTAGAAACTTTTCGGAACGACACGTCTACTGATATAGCTGATGAAATGAATTTCAGGGATACAGGTAAGTATTCATAATGCTATAAATTGGAAATTCATTTATTATTAAAATTTATCGTACAAAATATATGATTCTGGGTAAAATTTGTTTTAAGGGTAATATTTGGCTTTCATTGATTACCAACTATGGTAATGGGTTCATCTGTCCTTTTTCGTTATATTTTTGGTTTATCGGCTCTTCAACTTCTGAATTGATTTTGGATTTGCATATTTTTGGAGGAGAGCGTCACTGATGAGTCTTTTATAGACGAAATGCGCGTCTGGCGCAAAAAAATCTTGCCTTGACCTTTGATGTAATTTTGTCACGAGATAAATGACACCACCAACACCATAGTCAACCTGTTATCTTGACCAACTCTTAGAAATAAACGCAGGAGGAAACCTTTTGACCAAACTGTATGACAAAGGCGATGACTTCTCAGTTCACATAGTACCTGTAGTAATAGATGGAGTTTACATTTCACAGCTCAAACGATATTCCAGAAAATGCGGCCGTTATCGGTTTTTTCATCGTGCGAAACTCATGATTAATACTCTTCTAGACCACGGTTATGTTCCATCTAGGCTCAAGTCATCGCTTAGAAGTTCTGCCACGCCTCCATGAACCTGTAGATTGTTATGGTGTTTACATCTCCAACATGAAAACAGACTTGTTCTCATCATCACACGCGTCTGATGTGACCTACATGTACTAGGGATGACACAAGCAACTCGATGGGTGTTTCTAGTA
>JAOXYH010000051.1:1148493-1162901 GCA_028566455.1 Botula fusca | reverse complement strand
ACAGACTAATAAATATCATATGCATTTTATGTAGAACGGGATATGTACAGGACTAATCTCCCATGTTCATATTATTTCTAGTGCATTTTTCGTAAAATTATCGAAGTTTATGTTTTTGTCCTTGTTTGAACAAAAGGAAGCCATATTTTGAAACAAGTAAGCAAAAGGGTGAAAAGGTTTCAAAATGGTGATAAGTTGGAATTCATGTGCCGCTGACAACCGGAATCTCACGTGGAGAAATACTCAATATTCCATAAATAAGAAAAAAAGTTTAACCATACACCCCCGAATAGCCTCATTTTCTGTTGGAGCAGACTTCCATTTGCTAAACAATTGTTTTGAGCAATTTTTTGGAGCGAAGTAAACGTCATTCTTTCTGCAATTTAAAAGATCATTTTTATTTGACGTTGAGGTTGGATTCATCCAAATTGAAAAGACAGCTATTCAATAATGCTGTGGCAGCTCTCATATGAAAATAAAGGTACCAGGAGAAACCGGTATATCACAATGTGTTACCTGTACCCCTTATATGTATAGAATGACATCATTGCAGGAAAAGTGATAAAGTATTATCTCCTGATAGCATGAGACAATGGTATGAACAACTAAGAACTTTTAAGTTGGTATTGTATGCTTCTACAGTAAACCCAGCATTACGACATAAATGCAAGACAGGTTTGTTAGAAATATTTCGGAATGTCTCATTCGTAAAGTGTTATTGCTTGCAATGCATACAACATAGAGTTACATCATCATTTAGTTCTTTGTTCACTGAAATTATAAAATAATGCAGTGAGCACCTGAACTACATGAATCCACAAGATCATCACAAACTAATGTTGTGGTTTAAGCAAAATGTTATAACTTTTAACCTTTTCAACTAGGTATAAAATAAGCTATAGCTTTGCCTTAACTGCATGGCCATAGCAATACTAGTTTTACGCATAGAAAAACATGAGTGGTATATAAGATTTTAAAGCTAGGATTCACAACTATAAAAGGGGTGTTCAATTCAGATATGTAAAAAAAGCCTATTCACAGATATTAACCAGAACTCAATATTCATAAATTTATTGTACTTGTTCCTGTTTTGAGTCAATTTCCTTGTTTTAAATTATGATTTATAAACATTAGATGTGTCTTTTGGCTATCACTAGTCATTTTCCTATCGCCATAACAATGTTAGCTTAGTTTTATTCTGTGTTCAAAACGCAGACTCTACAATAGCTGCACAGAACCTTCGGTTAATTCTCCAAATAAAATACAGATGATATCAAACCGTTATCTCAGCTCGCATACCAGAAGGCAAGAGTCCTGATAGTGAATGGACAAACAGAGAACATGACAGTCGACAACCAAGCAACACAACATAGAAACTGAAAACAGGAAATAAGTAACACACCCCACCAAAAACCGGGGGTGCACTCAGGTGATTGCAAAGGGTAAGCAGTTCTTGCTCCACACATGACACATGCTGTGTTAATGACGTCGAAATTCGGGTAAGCCGTCTTGAAACAGAAAGGACGAGCATTGCACTATGATACCGGAAATAGATCGTTTTATCATCTGTGAAATAGAATTCAAGAACGATCACTCAGTTCGTGATGGTGACCGTAAAACTTACTTCAGCCTTTCCGAAAGAAACCTGATAGAGAAGCTTGCTAGTCAGCTATAACCCTTTATCTAAATAATCTGGATAGGAAACGAACACTCAAGAGTATCGTATAAGCTGAGAAATATATACTCCATACGCAGGTGCTGCTGGAATACTGCTACAAATGAAAGGGAAGTTAACAATCGGAAAGTGGAAGTCATCTCTTTTGTCGTAAAAATTTGGACTCAATTGTCCTTCATTATCAATTTCAAGTTATGAAACAAACTTGAAATTATATGTGGTATACTTTATTTTAAGTTCGTTTGGAAAGATGCAATCCGGATAGTCTCCAAACCTAGAATATTTAAAGAGAGGACGTCATCTATACAGCAAAAGATGAAATTAAAGGATTCGGTCAAGCTCTTCTTTTTTTTCTAAAGAAGCTTCTGTGTGAAATCTGCTTCGTATGAATAAAGAAACAAAGCAGCCAGTAGGAGAGCACAATTAGTGCCCATAGGAATTTCGACTATCTTGAAAAAAAACATTACCTCCAAACATAACAAATATGCTGTCGATCAGAAAGTCGAAAATTTTTACGATATCAGTCTCGGAGTACTTTTGATAGAATCAGAGTGGTGTTTAACAAAGTAATGTCTGTCGCTTCCCAAAACCAGATATAGATTTATTCGTTGACATCGTTTCATCGTTTTTTCTCCCGATAACTGGTATCATAATTATATAACACTTCCCACTTTTCTCAGCCAATCTTTTATAGCATTTTTAAAAGAGTAAAAAATCAAAATATTTATTATTTTGCTAGAAATTGTTATGTATAAGTCTATCTGATTCTTACGTAAACTAGGATTTAACGTTTCATCTTTGCTTCTTAGTCTTGAAACTGGAAAATAAATAGATAGACGAGTCTTAAAGAAAATAAAAGAGATTGTAATTCCTTAATGTTACTACAAATAAACTGTCAAAGAAATTGAAAATTACATATTCATTGTTTCTCATTTTCTATGTTTTGAATTGGCAGTCCTGTAAGATCAAGTTTCTTTATATTCTGAAATTTATGATAATAAGAGTTCATGATGAAACTAAGACTCAAACGATACAGTTAGATCAGTTAAGTTTTCAAGTATAAACCTCAAACTAAACGAAGAAAGTTGGACAAGTATTCCTGTTACAATTTTGAATTGGAAATGAAAAATAAACATTATCTATAGGCAAAAAAGACAATGGCTCATCAATCAAAGAAAACCAAACAAGTGTATATTGCGTTTTGTTTTTAGTTCTACTGATCTTCGGTTTTCAAATTATAATATCAAACGGTAATATCGTTTTCATCGAATAGATTTCACATCCATTGCCTGTCACTTGTAAAGGATTTTGTTTCTTTGTAGTCTGAAATATATCATAATTTCACTTATAATGAATAAAAAAGTTAAATATGTATTCAGACAAACCATTCTTAAAGTATATAGTTCCATATGAACTAAAATCCTGTCTGAGGAACATTTTAAGAAAAGTTTTTGGTTTAGGAATAATCAGACACAGACATGGTGATTATCAGCTATGAGAGGCATTACTGTCTAGCTACCAGAAAACAAATGCTACTAGATGAGTACTTGGTCTTTGAATTGGGTTCAGATTCGCTACTGTCTATCATGATGGAATATATTTACCCCACTTCTCACATAATTAAGTCAAAGTTTGAATAAGTTTACTCACCCTCTTAATTGTTTAAACTTGCTAGATAATTATGTGCAAATGAAAAAGTATACGACAAATATCTGATAAGTTCACTGACTTATCAGACAAATTGACACATAGGTTGACTTAACTGTCTTACAAGTTTAGATATCTATCACACAAATTAACTTATTTTAACTTCAATTTAACTTATTATGGGACAAATAGAGGCAGATATATGCCATCATACTATGAAAATCACTTGCATGAGTAGTAAGAAAGAAGACATGATGAAAGTAGGCATGGTACAGTATCACTTACGCCCACACGATGGGAACAACACTTTTATTGGTGTTCTTCATCTCAAGGTAAGAGAAAAGCCTCCAAGAGTGAGCAAGGCACTCGCCTCACTCAATACATTTTTAAAAGGTAAACCAATACAGAAATAATTAACTAATATAATTATAAATAGCACATTTCTAAGCGTTGTACAGCAAAATACCGCCAAAAAGGATGCAAAATGACTTAGTTTGTTATGACTTTTCGATACTCCTCGTTCTTATAAATCAGCAGACTTTAATGAGTTTTCTACAGAATTCATACGAAACGGTGGCCTGTATACTTATCGCGTCTGTCCTTTTCGTTCAGATAGATAAACCACACCCAGTCCAGCAACTGTCAATGATATCGTCGTAATTACCTGACATAACCAAACACAAGACAAAAACGTAAGAATTTATGTGACTTTACAAAGAAATAGGCGCAGCTTATCCAATAAAGATAAGAAAATAATTAACTCCAAGGAAAATGTTGAAAAGTCGATCTGACTGACAAGATCGAGAAATCAACAGAACGACTGGCAGAAAACTGTCATACTCCTGACTCGGTACAAGCATTTTCAAATGAAAATCGTGGGTTAAACCAGGTTTTGCGAGATGTCAAATTTCCCACTTATATGACAACTTTTATAATTCTGTATTAAATAGCCTAAACAGCTATTGTAAAATCCGGTGTATTTCAATAGACATCACAGACTACAGAATCAAACGATAAAACAAACAACAATGCACTACAGCTAATGAGCAAAAACTTAAATGTTATCAAGACCATCCTTTAACATATCTGAACAGGTAACAGAATATTTTTTGACAAGGTCTTGATATCTGCCAAAAAACTTTTTGAAGGAATTGTCAAGGCATGATCTTAAAAATCCTTGTTTCAACAAGCGTTTGGTCAGAATTTGATGAAGTTTCACGACTTCCGAGTATTTGCTACATCCTCTAGCATAACGAATTAGTTGTGAAAAATAAACTCCATAAGCAGGTGAAAATGGAATATTGCTATCCAAGTGAGGAATATTTAATATTTCAAATTTAAAATAATCATTTTGTGGTAGATTCTAGTGCTGAGGTGTCCACTGGTGTCAAGTCTAGAAATGATGCTGAGGAAGCAGTGTCTGTTGTTCCTTTATTTTCCCATTCTGGCGGGTATATCAAGGGAAGCCTTGCAGAGGTGATAATCCGAGTGGGGATGGGTGGCAGTTGTTTTTTACTCCTACTTTAAGATCACCTTTGCCTATAACCTATCAAGTATGAGTTCGCTCCCAAACTTCTGTACTTCTTCAGTGATGGTGCTAGTTTGGCATTCATCAAACGAGAAAAAAGAACAAGAAAGTACCGATATTCCTTTAGTGTCTTATTTTCCAGTTAATAAAGAGGTTGTTTTATCCTAAACATGTAAATAGAAGACTAGTGTGTGCACCTATGGAGTATAGGTCTGTGAAAAAAAACCCGAAAAGTCGACTACATGGAATGATAATCTAATGATGCCGGATATCAACTGGATTGATAGTTTTTCAGGGGACCTAGGTTACAATCATACGCTAGCTGATAGGTTAGTTGCTGTAACTCGTCTGAAAGAAAAAGAGGAGACAGACATGAAAATTGCCAGCGATAGACCAAACGTTTTCTCGATTTCATTGTTTCAGTCTATTTTAATGTAATTGGCCAATAGTATCGATATCGTCTGTGGTGTCTGGGAATATTAAGTTTTATTCTTTCAGGACGGCAATTATGCTTAAAGAATGTGTATCACCTTTCCCTTCAATAAATATAACGTTTCAATTTCGACAGGAGAATATTAATAACGTTTAGTCTTGAAATCGAAACTGAATATATAATGAACAGACTTGTTATACATTTCTTTGTAAACATTATTTAATAAAATCAACCCCAATAGTGATATGTAAATTTTATTTTCCTCAGAATGATATTTAATGTAAATTGTTCTGTATCTAATTGCCGGCTAATTCATTCGAGGCTTTGCCTTCGCTTTTAACACCGAGTTAATACGACCACTACTGATATGGCTTGCAAATGAGTGTTTTCCTAAGCATATTTACACAGTATCAGCATTGTAAATTAGAGTATATAGTAGTCACGAAGTGGTTTCCTCTTTCAGATGGTGCCTCTTCAGGAAACGGGCATTGATCATTTTCATCCTGTATAAAATATTAATACAATTGCATGACACCGGTTTTTCTCTCATACTTCATTACAATTGCTAATGCGAAATCTGAATTGCACTCACAAATTTTGCATAATACTGAAAGCTAGCGCCACAAACTATCTTTTTCCAGTAGGCGATCGGCCGTCGACGGTTAAACATTATGAAGATTTTATTTCTCTAAGAGGATATTTACATAATTTTACTTTTCATAGTTATACATTTACGTATTACGGAATGTATTTTGTTATTCATCTCATTAATGTGCTATCACGGCTTAGAAATGAACAATCAGGATGCGTGTGTCAGTTTCAACGTGATTTAAATGTTGTGTCCACTTGGCCATAGCTTTTCCAGATGTGGATACACGTTTAGGATGACCCCCGTACCTGCCAACTACCCGATACGGCAAATTAAAGCGATTTCAAGGTAAGTGAATAAATCCTTTGATTCGGATAGCGTAGTCAATACACACACTTAAAATGTTGTAAGGTATTCGGTAATATTTATAAAGCTCTCCAATGACATGTAAAGTTTTATTACAAACATCAAACGTAAGACAATATTTTTAATATATACCATAAATGGATGCGCATGCGTACGTGTTTTGTTGTCCCGCAGTTCTGAACGCACGTAAGTTTAAGTAAAAACAAGCATCCCTCTGTGAATACTAATAAACCTGACCAATAGGAGAAGAAACGTTGGCGTTGAGAAATTAGAAAAAGTAAGGTTAACAACATTTTCGTAATTATAACGCACTTTACTATTTGTAGTGTCTATAAACATTCTAAATCAATAGGAACCAACGTTTGCTCTCAACTGAAGTGATGTGCAACAATCCAGTTCAACATTTCTGTCTTACCCACATGAAAGGCTTTAGTTTTTTGTTTGTTTCGAAGGAATTATGTGCAGCTAGAGGCTGTTAACGTTTACCAGAGGTTACAGTTAATATAGGCTAACTTGCTATCAAATATGAGTCATGTTTCTTGTCATTTTGTTGGAAGAATTTGTTCATGTTTGGTACAGAGGTTTGAGGTTTAGTAATGAAACGGGTTTATCCGGTCTCTTCTGGTTAAGGATTGATTGGTCAATCTGGTCTTGCCGTTCAGGCATAAGAGTAACATTGTTGCTCATTGCTTTTTCTGTTCAAGTTAAGAGTGTTGCATTTTTGCTCATTATGTGGTGGATCATTGATTACTATGCTTTTGTCGGTTGAGGTGAAAATATTGCAGTCTTGCTCATTATTAAATGGTTCAGTAAAGGCCTTGTCATCTTTTCTTCACAGAACACGTTAATTTAAATTGTAAAAAAATAAAGATGTGCAATTTACACTCAATGCTTTATGGTTTTATGTTTTAAAGATTCATCAATGCAACAAGATAATTATAATATTTCATTTACATGAAGAAACCGTTTCCTGGAAACACCTAATTGCACTAGTTACAAAATTTTAAAAGAATCATTGTGAGCAGATGATACAGTCCTTCTTTTTTATGTCACATAATGGACAAATTTTAACTCATAAACACAGTTATAAAAATAAAAGTAATATTTCTTTTCTGAACACCTAAAACAGACCCAAGCCTTTAAGCAGTTGAGAGCAAGCATTTATGTAGATGAACGAGTATGACCAGTAGTCTATAGAATGAGGAAATACAAACATAGACAGTTATAAATGAGATGCACCATATATGTCACTTCAAAATGAAAACACATAGAGAAATGTGTTCAAAATGATAAATTAAATCTAGCATCGTGTTCAAGAGAAAGCGAGAGAAGCATCGTTTCTTGTACTG
Organism: Botula fusca; assembly: GCA_028566455.1. NCBI lineage: Eukaryota > Metazoa > Mollusca > Bivalvia > Mytilida > Modiolidae > Botula > Botula fusca. Next base: position 1,155,314 of record JAOXYH010000051.1, on the reverse strand, counting down.
GATGCACTAGAATTGACAGTGTAATATACATTACTAGATAAGAAGAGACATATATAAGCATTACATAGTTTATTTAAGAATAATTTTCACATCCATGGTCTATTTGGCATTTAGCCACCGGCATGGCATTCGTTGAATTCAGTTTGCAATGACCCACCTTCTTGGAACTTTCAATGACTTATCATCGGGCTACATTTATAATTTGACTAAAATACTGTAGTATGTTACACCATTTTCAGCAAAGCTATAAGCGGGATTTTATTTGTACAATAGACATTATGACGTCATTAATTTAAATTGTGATGTCATGGTCATTATAGCATGCTTTATAAAAATAAGTCGCAGAGAAATTTAGAATTCAACATCCGTGATGTGCTGTGAAAAAAAGAAATACTTTATTTTCATGTCTTATTAAAGTTAGTAATATTTGTCTGTCTTCTTTCTGTTTCGATTCCATTGTTTTTGTTTCAGTACGATTGTCTTGAATAAAATAATTCCCAGTTCCAAGGTTATAATAAGAGGTATCCTGTTCGGATAACTCTCACAAGAAACGACAGTGAACAAAAATATAGACATTTTAGTGAGAATTTTTTGTTTAAATTTAGTATATCAAAATAAACCTTTGCTCATTCTTCTATTTTAATTTTGAAGTGTGTAACTAATTCTTAAGAATTTAGAAAATTTCATGTCATATTCTTGTTTATTCTTGTTAGACTTTTGTTGCAGTTGATGATCAACAAAGCAATTCAGACTTGTTTGAATTCTCAGGTTACTAGATTATGTAATGTTATTTTTAGAAGGCTGTCTCACAGGGTATTCCACAATAGTTAATCTCACATTTAAACAGCAAAGTTGTAATAGGTAGAATAATTATCGAACGCACCCAAGCTTGACGTATCAAATGAGCCGATTCTGATATTAGCTATCTTCATATTGAAGAAATGTGATTTACTACTGCTAATTATAGGTTGTGGAAATACATGGGTAATAACATTTAAGATTATTTTATTACATTTGAATTTTCAAAATCCAACCAGACATAAAATTCACGCAGTGTGCTTCGCTTGCATCGGAAACAAAGCACGCGCTCCAATGATCGTTTATTAACTCTTCGTTTTCTTTTAGAAAGTGACTGAATTATTCATATGACATAAACTGCTGTAGTCCTTTATACGGAAACGTAACCAAGTAATCATTGGAACTATTTGATCTTTTACTATAAAATATTTTGTGGGAATCGGGTGGCTTCCAAACAAAGCTAATCGTGAGTTTTTCTCACCACTTCGCTGAACACGAACAAAAAGAACTAATGTACTTTAGAAAACAATTCTGATTTACTTCTTAAAATACTCAAATATGTCCGTTTACATTGAATTCTTTACCATTTACAAATTTGAATTTTATTTAAATGTGTTAGACAATAATTCACTCTGTTGCCAACTCCTACATTTCCATTTTTGTATTATACTCCCCAACATAGTGAATAAAGAATAAAGCTTTGTTTTTAGCTTTATTTAGAGTACATTGTTCCAGAACACTGTCATTTTCAGAAGTACATACAATGTTCTCGACTTAGTTCTATCTTGTTGACATGTACTTTATGGTTTGTTCAAAAAGTGAACTTGCAGTATTGATTGTGAGTTGATAGAAATGAACACTGTGTAAAGTGAATTCAAGCTTAATTCATATTAAAATAAACTAAAAACAGAAAGATTGATTGTTTTATTGTCTTTGATAGTATTTGCGCTGGAACGAGAGTACCGGACAGAATTACAGCCCTCTGGTAGGTAACTGACAACCTTATCATGTACGGATGCGCGTCGCATGCACATTTTTTGATCTATTGTACAAAGCGAGATACATGTACAAACACAGAACGCACAATTGACAGGCTACAGTGATCTGTACGGCTAAAACTAAGAACGAATAGTTACCGGTATTTTATACTGTCAGTTTTGGGCTGTACAAATCAAATAACTGATTTGAAGTCAATATAGGAAATTCGATTACAGATGTAATAACACAATATCGTACATCCCTTGATTTTCATGGATAGGTAAGCTAAACAGAGAAAAAAAAATCAAATCGAAGATTTCTTCATCATTCAGTCCGCCCGGATTTTTGGGGTTGGGATTCTCATCCTAGTCGTCATGTGGTACGTTTAATTCCTTTAAGCTCTGTAGTACGTTAATACGAATACTATCAAATGGTTTACTGAGTTTTATAAATGAATCCAAGAGCATATCTTCGTTTGTTTCGCTCCCCTCTCCTACATCTCGAAATACGCAAACGCGTGATTTCCCAATTTTGGATTAGTCTTATTCATGACTGAAACCCTCATTTAAATTCGTTCTACATGTTATGCAAAACTATGCTTATAAATAGTTTAATTTGGGTGTCATGAGCATTCTTCAACTAAGATTAACTGACGTAAATAGTAGACTCAAACTTTTCACATAAAAAATGGCATTTTATATGAAACAAACATTAGATTTGTATCTAGATAATGTCCCCACGATTTCTTGTTGGTCCTTGTTTTGCCATCTTTTATGCATTTTCTTCTCATCTTGTGAATTGTATCCGTTATCATGAAATCTTATCTTGGTAAATAAAAATTGGTATCTCTCAGACGCAAGAACACTCCATTTCATTTTTTTTAAAATCCAGTCCATCACATTAAAAAAGAGATCTGCGGATGATGTACTTTTTAGGTCACGATAGCTATTAAAATAAAAGGTGTTGAGTTGACAATACCTTGTGCGAGACTGTCTTTCTCCAATTTCACGACTGATCAACACGTACAATAGGCTATAAAATAGATTTACCGTATATAATAGAGAAATCTTCAGACCAAAACGCAACCATTTTTTATTGCTTCACAGCCAGTGAATCGAATGCTCAATTTACGGATGGGCGAAGTTGTTTTTCGAAATTTATAAATAATATAACTCACGGATCCTGTTGATTGACTTCTACATGTATTCTGTATTGGTGCTTTCTACCAGAAAGATAGATAAATATTGGAAAAGATCGCATTTTGTCAATGCTATAAACCGGAAAGAAATTAGAATCGTCTGAAAAGACAATCTAAATACTGATAGTTGTGTAGAAGGTTCTCATTTAAGAAAAACATTTCTGTTTTGTTATTAATTATCTGACTGAAAGGACCTGGCCTTTTAACTACAGTTGTGTCAAACGCATTAACACTTTAAAAAGAAAGATCCCGTGAATGGGTATTTGTCAGGAAGTTTGCCCGGAGAAAAACACATCTCACTGATAATGATAACCCGTTGTGAGACAATTTATCATGCCGTATGAAATTCTATTCAGTTGACTAGCTGCAGTTGAAGTCTCGTATAAACTTCGTACCGCCAATTATTACGTTAAAATGGTTTTCTTTTCACAGAAGGCGAAAAGAACTGTTTATGTCACGTTATCAAATGTATTAGAGTACATGTAGATTTTATTTCGGTTTTGTTAACACATGTTTCAATCAGCAGAAAAAAAATATTATTAAGACATTTTGGTCATGCCATAGATGTGTATATATGCGTATATATTCTAACCTCGTATACATGCCCTGGTCATTTTCCTATTACAACTAAACCTGTCTATTAGGGGCACCTATGTTAGCAAAAATTTGCACACTTTACATGAATATGTAGTTCTTTCACAAAAGGGTGATATAAGAGTTCCCGCTGTAGGCAGCGATTTGCTATATAGCTTTCCTTCATCATGTTTTAAGTTTTTGCTATCGTTTTTAACAATAAAAAACTGAAATTTTAAAAAAATTATATCAGCTTTTCCAAATCAAAACGTTTGATTTTTTCGTCTTTCTTTCCACGTTTAAATTTATATCAGCTTTTCCAGATCGTTTGATTCTTCGTCTGACTTTCAATGTGTCTCTTTTTTGGCAGCCACCATTTTCTGAATAAGCATAGTTAAAGCCCACACTAATACACCTTATCGTATTTTTGCCACCACTACTTCAAGTATCCCAAGCTTGAAATTCTGATTTGATTCGCTGTTTAATACATGTTTGTCAACTTCAATATACCGATCAAAAAGCCGACATAAGATTTCCAAGTTTAAACATGGATCTTTGCATCAATGTTTCAATATTCCAATGTTAGTCACCTTAATCATCCCAAACAAACTTTTTGATCTTCTGAAAAAGCTAAATTAAATAGCAGAACGTGTAATAACAATAGAATTTCCTCTCTATTTCAAACACTTCTCCCGTTCTAATTATTACCAGATTATATCTTGTGTTTCACCAATCAATACCAAACACAATCGAACTTCCATAAAATGAAATACAAAGAGAGGTTTACATTGAAATTTGCTCCAGTCTAAAGGAAAGTATACAATGGTTGATGACTGAATTAATCCGTCTTATACTGGTATTGTGTGAAAGGATGATTTGATACAAAAATCTGAGAAAAGATCTTATTATCCCATGGAAAATACGGAGACGGATATGGTTTGTTCCTGTAACAGGTATATAAAGTCTATAATAACAGGCTAATATACTGTAAGCTTCTGATGTAGGGTATCTAGTCCTTGCTGATAAAAAGGAGAAAACGCAAGGGAATGGATTAACCCACAGAAAAAGGTGAAACAATTTGGTGATGAAAAGTTGCAGGTACTGAAGTCTTTGAAGAAATTAATGGAAATATCTTTTGAAAAAGAATTGCAGTGGGCAAAAATTCCTGAGCTCTTAAATGTGGAAATTCAAACATTTTGAAACTGCACCAGAATCGTATATTTTTCAATATTAACCTGTATAAGATAGTATATTTGATGAAGAAAATTATCAACAATTTTTACTATAGATTTAGATGGAAAGAGCAGAACAAATGTATATACTAAACATTTTATGAAGGTGGTACAAGAAACAGCAGCTGCTGTAACTTAAAATAAGGGTACAAGAACACAGAATATCCATCAAGCTTGTGCTCGGAAGTTAATAAAAATCCACTGACTGAATAAAAAATTTTACAGTAACAGAAAGCACAAGGATAAGATTTTGATTGCGACTTGCTTTTCCAGAAAGTATGAAACAAGACTTCACTAGCAGCAAATAAACTGATTTCACAGAATTTTGTCGTTTTGCTGGTCGAAAATTGAAGCGGAAGAGTTATTTTGATGTCGTAGTCCACTTTTGGACCTACCAATCGGGTTAATCGCAATCATTTGGACAGATTTACGTTTTTGTAGTGTTGTTCAGTGCACATACCAGTGAAGTGGAACGCCATTTGCCAATATTTATATTAAATAATATGCAAAAAGGTCTTGATTCAACTGAAATTTATTGGACAGTAGTGCTTAAAGGTCGTGATTTTTTTTTAGCAAAAAGTGCAATTCTTTACAGGATGCGAGCACACCTGGCTGTTGAGCTCACCAGGTCAAATTCATAATTTTGTGCAATGACGAGAAAAGCAGTAACCCATGGATAAAAACTGCAGATAAAATATCTGATAAATTTGTGTGTTTCACCGTCAGGAGGCTCATTTAATTGATGAAATTTCATTTTTAATACCCTGTTCACCAATTGATCTAGTAGACCTAATGTTAATTACACGACCAAGTCATAACAATGTTTATTACATCAGTAGGACTTTGCTCCTCAACTAATGACAATACTATCGCTTTAACACCTAACACACAAATGTCTAGCTTCAATAACTTGTATTGTATTCTTTAGTCTAACCTAGCTGATGCAGAACAACTTTTAAAAAAGACTCGCCCGTCATTTACGACTAAGAACACATTAAAAAGTTATAAAATAAAATTGTTTATCGGGGTTAGATATCTCTCAGGCAACTAGTTTTATACCATTATAAAGGTATTTAAACTACTCTTTCTTTGAGCATGCGCACCACAATCAGCAGCTGCCGGGTGGTATGTTTTGACGATAAAATCATCACCTCTGTCGCTTTAGGCCTAAATAGTAATTTTATGTCAGCAGAGATGTTTTCTCTGAATTGGTGAAAAACTATACTTTGATGAAAGAATAGGGGTATGAAATTTAAAACGGACTGTATCAGACGAAACAAAATGGGAACAAATTGAACTGAAAGGCTGTGGCAATAATTGGACTCTTTTACACCGTTCTCTGCATGGGAATCAACTTAATGGATAACTTTTGGTTAAATTTCTGTGTCAAAATGTCGATTAAACAATTTGATAAAGTATAAGGGGTGTTCCCGTCATTCTGTATTTATCCTGATGATTGTTCAAATGCACTTAAGGAATTGACTATTTAAAAATACAAGCAACCAATTTCTGATCTAAAAACGTTACAAAAGATTATTATAATCACTTCTCTACATTTTTACTTTAATGAATACTATATCATATCTGATATATCATTTTTAATGAAGGTTCTGAAGGGTCATAACGAAAATTTTACGTAATAAATGTAAATCTTTCCACCCCTCCATATGGTGCATCTCTGCGCGAACTGTATTTATAACGGAGTAATGGCATCGGACCATCTGGGGTGCAAGGCTGAAGTAGGGAAAATGACTTTGATGTATAGCTTTTAATAAAAACACAGAAATAAGAGCTAGGTAGTTCCACTATCGAACTTCAGATATCTTGACACCAAGGTAATATTGAGACATAGTTACTTCACGAGGAAATATATTGCATGCATTGTGATTCCATTCCTCAAAACTACCATTAGAGTTTATATATCCTATGTCTTATGATTCCATTCCTAAAATTACCATTAGAGTTTATATCCCATCTTTTGTGATTCCATTCCTCAAAATTACCATTAGAGTTTATATATTCTATGTATTGTGATTCCATTC
>JAOXYH010000051.1:1122310-1133570 GCA_028566455.1 Botula fusca | reverse complement strand
TTTTTAAGAAGAAGTTAAATCTGTGCATTGGTCTGCATTGTTCGAGGCATTGCTACAAAAATGCCACCCGAAATCTGTACGTTACATGAAATTATGACCGGAAATCTCCGCAACAATGCAAAATATGAACCCGAAATCTGAGCCGACTTCACAAAAATGCGGCACGTCCAGTCAGCGATAAGTTGCATCCCCCCTCCGCCGAGGGAAAACATAACCAAAAGAATCCCGCTCAACTAACCGTGCACATTTGACATTTGAGGTATTTAACAAGAAATAAAAGATATTTCTTTTCTGTGGCTGGTAACTCGAGATAATTTTGTATAGAATGTTAGTAAATTATGTGATATTGATGGAGCTATCTCCCCAGTTTGGGCAGTTTACAGTGCTTTTCATATAATTTATATCTTCAATTACCATAATAAAATATGAAAAAAAGGTTGTTTTCATACATAATTTGGCATCCTGTACTTATATCAATATAAATATTAGTGTTTTTTTTCAGTCATGTTTTGACCCACTGCCTGATTCCTAGGTAAACTGGCACTTAAATATTGACATTTCGATTTTCAGTTTTCTACTGCTTACCTCAATATAATGGCATTTCATGTTTTCCTTGTAACTTTATACATAAAAGTAAGGCACTTCATTTGGCGGGTTTTTGAAAAATAGTAAAGCAACGTCATATATTAAGCAATACATTTCACATTTGAATATATTAATTACACAAATTAAGTCTAGTAAAATAATGTTGTCTTTGATTTAGAACGTTTCTTTTCATTTTTATAATTTTAAATCACCCATTCAAAATGGATAAGGAAGGAAAGAAAATATTAGAAAATGCAATTTCTCATAATTCATAAAGAATGTTTTCATTGAAGATAAACTTTTTTCAAATGTATCGGATCCTAGTGGTCTGCGATCGATAGATACCATCATTGGTCTTTAAAAAATCGATATTTATTATATGAAATACATATATAATTTAAAGATTTCTCATAACTAAATAATATAACTAACTTGAAATTTGATAATTGAATAATAAAACTCAAAAGATACAAAGTGATAGATTATTTTCCTATTCAATGTTAAAAGTGTTAAAAAGTTGTTATGGGTTTATCCGTTAAACGTGTAATTTTTGCCTTCCCTTGGTTTAATGTTATCGTTTTAAACTCGCTAAACACTCATTGATTTGCCATAATAAAGTCATCTATCTTTCTACCGTGTTTTCAAATTGCCCGACTGAATTCCATCATTAAATTATCATTAAAACCTCACGTACAGAAAAAGTTATCGAAATCACTTTAGCCAGTTTAACTTTAAACGAAATAAGGTCAAATGTGAAAAATATTTTCCCAATCGAAAACTCACGCACCTGCTTTGCTGAACAGCGAGGTGTGCTGATGTGAACAGAAAAAATTCAACAAAGTGTTAAACTTCCTTCAACAACACACTTTTCTTCAAATTAATCATATGAAATTACCATCAATCATCTTTCATGACATTGGTCCTTTATCCTCCATCAGTGGATCTGTCTAGGGATTCCGAATGCTCAAATCTATTCGGAAACCAGAAGTTACCTACCAAAGCAAGAAATGTCTCATCAAGACGGTATATCTTGTTTTTTTCTTTTATATTGTCATGCTATTTATGAATTGACTGCGTTAAGAATCGCTGTAGTAGCCATTTTGTGTAGGCCAATCATTTGGATCTATGATTTATCTCAGTTTTAGGTGATTAATTTGCCGTTCTTGATTCCTAATAGCTTTCATTGAATAGCGATATTGAACGATAATTAGATATGAGCAGTATTGAAATTTGATATCATTAACAGTGAAGATATCTTTTTTCACATAAAGTAATAAATTACTATAAGAGGGAGATTGGAAATAATACACCTTGTTTTGGATATCGTAAACATTAAAAACCATAACTGATGGCCAGAATTGATAACAATTATCATTAAAGCTGTAAATGACAGCAAAACACATGTAAACTCATGTAATTTATATATCACATTTGAATGGGTAGAACACCATATAAACAATATCAATAAATCTACTTTGAAATGTTTATGCTTTTTGAATGATACTCAACAAAAACTTACTTAAGCCTAATTGAAATCTTCTTGAGAATTTGTAATGAAAAAGTAGGATCACCATTTACGAACATAATAAAAGATATTTTCTACATTAAAATTCAATTATTTTGTATTTACAGTTAATGTATGACTGACTCTGCGCATATTAGTGATTTACGATTTTGTGCGTTTGTTCTATTGAAATTTATCCATAAACTAAAGCTTGGCAGGACAATTTTGTAGTTCTTTCAATTCTTATATTTTAATTGAATTTTAACTGCAGTAGTTAAAATTCTTTATTGAGACGTGCAACTAAGATTTTGATGTACATTCTGAAGATAGATATCTTTGCAAATGCCTCAAAATTTGAAGTAATCAGGGCAGCAATACATTATACTATTATTAATTTTAAACAATATCTCACAATGTATTTAATTTTTAGTGGGGTATTTCATACTGTGTTAAAAAAAAATTCTTGGAGTTTGTTTGTATAATTTTTTTAAACTATCATTACACCTGAAGTGGGAACAGATTTGGTGTACAAGTGTACATTGCTAAGTGGTGTACGACTGGTGTTGTAATAAAAATATGTCTTACAGACAGCTGAACAATTGAAAGAAAAACTAAGGACACAAAAATTTTCAAAATCATTAAATATTAGAATTAAGACTTATTAAAGCTTACATTGCTCGTCTGTCTTCAAAGTCAGTCATAAAAATTATCGTTGGCAACATATTTTCAGTTGCTTACTTTGACACACTTACATATTAAGTTGACTGCATTTGTTACAGTTATTTATTCAAATTTATATTGAATGAAGTCAAATGTCAGCTGTATCAATTGTTATCTTTTCAACAATATTAAGCAATAAATATAAACTTCACGAAGAAAAATCCATAAGCTTTTTGTGGGTTCTGTTGTGAAACCATATAGACAAAATACTAAACTGAAAATTGTTATCAAAATAATTTCATTGTTGACCGAAGGACAGCCCATAATGTAATATAAATTAAGAAAACAAGACATTTTTTTGTAGTTTCATTGGTACATGTACTCCTAATCAACTAAAATAAAAAATATTATAAATATTAGATATTCAAGCCAAACATACTGTTCCATTAAAAGAGATACGATGAAACATATACATATATAACATTCACAGTTCAATTTTCTGAGAAACATTTGACATGCATACAAATCAATTGCTAGGATCACAAATTACAGCAGATAAAAAACACATATATGACAAAATAATCTTATATTCTATCACATATAAATGTACCATATATGTTTTGTTAAAAAATATCGAGAATAAAATTTGTAATACAGAAAATATAAAAAAATAAATAAATGAAAAATGCTCATTATTGAACATAGTTAAAAAAAGTAAGTTCGATTTTGGATATTTTGAGGACCTCTGCATCTCAGTGCTGAATTGCTATGCATGAAGAAGGAAATAATTGCTGTGATCAAAGTCACCTCCTAAATTTTAAATCAGTCAGATTGTTTCCGGTATAGATTTAATGAGATGAAGTATTTGTATGCACAGTCACTGTCACAAGCCATCTTATGACTGGGGTTAAGTTACATTTGCACAAGTCACTGAATTGCGAAGAATCCAACTCCACTTTACTTTTACTGTGAAAGTTTTTTTAGAAGCGGTGAACATAAGAAATGAATCAATAAGATTCTAATTTGATATTTTGTAATGTAAATACATTTAGATTGGTTTAACTGAAAGTTACATTTCTCTTTCAATATTTTCCATTTTTCACATTTTACATATTGACTGTAAATATGAAATGTACAACATATTCTCCAATGTACTTTGATTTACATTTTTCATTCAAAGAAGTTGATCACGGAAAGCTGATAATCGGCCATATATGAATAAAATTTGAATATATGATCTAAATAAAAGGAGAAATATCGTTTGAACTATAACAACAATTTAACGAATAATTAATATTTCATTCATGTATAATTTGTGTGATGTATGGTAATTTCATTCAAATTAAATAAAGTTGAAATGCTCAGAAAGTTACAACTTGAATATGTTAAAATGCTTAACAATAAAACGGAGAGTGTTGCATCGAGATTAGTTATCAATATTTTTGTGGATTGCTTGATGGTTAAAGGTAGGAAAAGTCTTTGTACAAAATGGCTACAATTTATATCAGTATTAATAACATAATTGTAGGTATAATATGTATTTTGTACAGAGTTCGATTCTAATGCAGCTGATTCTGCTTCAGCCATATGACAAAGGTATTAAATACATTTTAACATAAAGGTTTTACTAGATTTCAATTCTGTTCATTTTACCTATAAAACAAGGTGCGATACATTTCATACCGATTTTGATGCATCGGATGTGCACATTTCGTAAATTAATTACTCGTCAGCGATGCTAGGGACCAAAACTTTGGAAGACCTCAACTGTGATCAAATTTTGTGAAAAAATGCCAAAATGCTATAAATCATCAAATGACTTGCATCAAATTGGACGAAAAAGTTCAGTAATAAATAAGTATGTAGAATTACTATTTTTAGTATTTTTTTCAGTTTCATGTGTTCTTCCCAATAAGTCAATTTTGTATTAAGTAGTCGAGTTTTCAGAAACATTAACTAAATTATTCTCAGAAATTTTATTTCTGATCCTTCGTTTAAATTTCTTTATAAACTGATTAGCTTCACTGCTTTTGTTGAAGAAAATCTTGAAAGAGGAAAAAAACAGTGTGTGATACATTTAATACCGATTTAGGAAAAGGTACAAAACTAAGTCAATGAGAATAATTACATCTGATATATATCATGCAAGAGAAACCAAGATCAAAACATTAGGATTCCAGATTTGTGCTAGTGATATGAAAAGTAAATCGATTTTGTATATTTTTTGTGAATGTAAGCATATATCAATAAATAATTTTTTTACCATGTATTATCACACCAGTATAAATAAAATTTCTTTTGCAAATATATGTACATTTATTTATTGTTGGTAATTTTTATAACCTTTATTCTGTCGAATTTGAAAATTGTAAACGACCTATTTGTAATGAAGCACCAATTTCCGTCTAAAACAATGAATTAATGCATGAAAAAAACTTATCTTTTTTTGCAGAAAATTTAAACCGCATATTCAAAAACCTCGAATCAATGAACTTCTAGGAAAATTACTCTCCATGAGTAAAAGTACTCTCATTTGTATTTGTGCTAATTATAAATTTGATTTAGTGACTTTATGGAAGTAATGATTATTTTTGTATGCAGAGTCTAAACCATAACAATTGCATTTTCTATTTATGATGGATTCTAGGTTAATTTTGAGAGTAGCTTCATGCCTAGTATTTCAGTCAATAATCAACACATTTATAGTTTTCATATAACATCAAATTACTACAAACAAAAAGGCAACATAATTACTGCCTGGGATCTATTAAATTATTTAATTGCAAATGAACTTACAGGATGATTTACAGCCAAGGAAATTATAGTCGCATCAATTAATTTAAATTTGTAATTTTGTCAACAAGTTGCAAAATTTTGCAGATGTCTTAAGTTAAGACTGGGATCTGAAATGGAAAAAAGAATTTCTGTAAAGCAATATGAATTTACCCGAAAAAAATTTTAAAAAAGATTTTAAAAAATAAGGAAATAAAAATTAAAACAAATTTACTTAATTTTCAAATTTTCTACTTCGGTGATTCTTTTATTATGATAATCTACAGCTGCAGGAAAAATACTAATACATGAATAAACTACTCAATTTTGTTGTTTCGCTTTGACGCAATAAGTACTGTAATAACTTATAAAATGCAACGGTTGAGTGTTTTAAATAATTTGTGCATTTGTTCATATCAAAATAATTTCGCCACCAATAACTAAGTAATATTGAAGCAATTCTGTTTTACCATGTTAAAATTGTAGGCCATTTATTTCAATAGACAAGAACCTTACATTTGGTTCATATGAAATCCAAATTAATATAATCTTTACAGATGACTCTTTCCTGGCCTCACCGAATCATTTAAGGAAATTTTACAATTAATTTCAAATTTTCAAGCAAATGTTTCAATCAATACTTAAGGCACCATACTGAGAGAATGAAACATTCAATTTCTATCATTCATGTAATGTATAAGCTACCAAATGGCTCAATTAACGACAAATTACAACTCTTGGTGCCATTGGCATAACGGTTCGAATCATCTAGATGAGGATATTAAATTATAACACATTAAGGCGTAAATTGTAGGTCCTATGGGAAAGCGGATAGGGGATTTTCACAAGTTATGCCGACTCTGTCTGTCCAGAAACAGTGGATTAAGATACATGGTTGCGTGCCGATTCCTTAGACATTTTCTAGATTATTGATCACATAATTTCGATTTATTTCTAAAATAAAACAGACAATAGTTATGGGTCAAACTGATTACACGTGGTGATGATTTATGTCAGCTGGTTATGAGAATTGACAACAACAACGATGGGCGGATCCATTTAATTGTTGTTTTCATTGATTTTCAAAGAAAGTAAGAATTGTAAAAACCAGATTTATGATTAAAGATTCCGGCAAAAATTGTAAAATTGATCAATGTATTGGAGTTTTTGCGCCTATTTTCCATGTCAATGATAGATATGTTTTAATATACTACTTTTTTCCATCTCGCTGTTCATTTTGTAGAAATGATGACTTTACTTCAGCACCAGTAGTTGTATTTTTCATGGGGTGTTCTTATGAAGAAATATTTTATTTTGCGTATCAAAAGGTATGAACTATGATATAGGGGAGAGAACAAGAATTGTCATATTTTGCAAGCAGGAAATTTACCATGGGTCTTTTAACTCCATGGAATTGTAGCAAAGGTGTTATGGTGGGTGGGAATCCCTTTTTAAACTTTTATTGGCATTAAGGACTCAATATCTTCTTTTATTTTCTGTAAAACAATACAACGCTTGTATTTTAAATTTTAATTTGTATCTAAAGGAGTTGAACAAGGTTTATAAGGTTCATGGTTGAAGTCTATGAAAATTGAAATAAATGAGGTTGTGCGTACGGAGTTATCTCCCTGGTACAAAGCTCTGTCCGTAGATGGTTTTTGGCTTCAAGTTTCGATAATTTTTGGCATGTGCTTGTTTTTACAAAATTTTGATCACAGTTGTGGTCTTCCAAAATTTGGTCTTTAGCATCGCTGACGAGTAATTAATTTATGAAATGTGCACATCCGATGCATCAAAATCGGTATGAAACGTATCACGCTTTGCTATACATTATAAATAAATATAGATGCAGAATATAGAAATTGAATAAGATAGTAATTACTTATAGTTTCTTTTTATTGCAATGAAGATATATTCGTTTAGAAAAAGTACAGCCGTTAGAATTTTATTATGACTTAACAGCATAAATCAATACATACAGCAGAGTTTTCGAAATCTTTACTTGCAGTTCCATAAGTAGTTATAAAAATAAATATATATAATACATGCGTTGTTTTAACGAATACATGGCATATGTTTATAGCTAGAAAATTTTTGTAGATGTTATCTTTACAGTGTTGAGCTTTATGATACAATGATATTCAGTTTTTGTCCTAAAAACTAGTTTAAGGAAAAATATGTACAAATACAATTGAGACCAAAATCAGTTTTAATGCATTATATTCTTTCCATTGCCGATTTGGTAACTAGTCTGTAGGTATTAACCTTAAAATTTTAACTGTGTGATCCTTGTATTTTTGTTGTGTCTTTTAATGTCTTATCCATGTCGCCTTATTGTAAGATCAGCCAGGTGACAGGTTACAGATGTGAATGTAATTGACGGGACAGCATGCATCTCAGTAGGTTTCCAGGTACGCCGAAAATATTGAATTAGACCAACAATTAACAATTCTGAATCCATGTTGAATGGGTCTCAAACATATATTTTATAATTTACTTTTTAGTTTGAAATAATGGAAAGTCCAGTAATTTTACACAAGAGACCAGATTTTCTTACATACTATCTGTAATAGAGATTAGGGAAACCACAGTCAGATCCATTATGAATAAGCCCACTACTTTCAATAATAATTTGTTTATAAGGCATGTATTCTTTCTTTAACATAATAAAAAGGCCGGAAGACCACCAGACCCATGTATGATGGCCTTGGACATTAGACATCCTGGTCATGTTATAGTTGTCAGTTATTATAATCAGTTAATTTTTGGTTTTATTCTATTTGTTTTTGTTTCTCTTAACTTAAAATATATGCATAATTTAAGCGATTTTGTCTTTTGTTATTATTTTGAATATATTATAAGCCTTTTCCACAGTAATTCGTTTTTACAGACTATATCATCGAATTAGCAAAGTACACTTGAACCTATTGTGCTTTTATTTACTTTTTAGGACTTTTTAGCTTTCATTTTCAAAGGTTTCAACATTTGTTATAAAATCATTTATGGATTTTTTTCAAAGGAAACATAGGAAACGCTACCATTTAGTACTAATGTGAAAATGGAATGATTTAGATTAATAATCTATAGATTTTGAGATAAACGATAAATAAAATCTGTTATTAACCTCAGTTCACTCAAAATCACCAAATGTGCAAAATTTTCACATATTAAATTACATTTTTTTTTACGTAAGGTTCCATTATGAAGTCATTAATTTTTTCAGGTTTGGGTTTCTTATGTTTTATGCCAACGTGATTTTTTTATAAATTAAAAATATCTTTTGTCGTTGATCTAATTTACTAGTAAATGTTTTCTAATGAAACATTTATGAAAATACTCTTACAAAAATATCTCTCTAATTCGGCTTCATATTGTCCTTTATTACATCTGACAATACAATAAAAATTTCGATTTGAAAAATTCTTAAGCTTTTCATTTCTTGTCTCATATATCAGTGAATAAAGAGCTGAAAGTATTATTGATAGATTAGTGTGATCCTATTTGTTGCATTGGTACTCAGAATATAACAGTAATTCCTACTGTCATTACTTTTCCACAAAGCGACAGGGAAATGCCTTAACACTGACAAAATATGAGCGTTAGAAGCATTCCAAGAAAAACAACTTCACTCACCAAGATGATCACGTATACTTTCTGGCTAAGAACTATTTTAAAGCTCATCTATTGTTTTCATTAGTAATGCCCTAGAATTTTTTCCTTTAGTAGCACATACATTTTTTTTATTTTCTTAAAAATCTCCTTCAGTAAAAAAATCAAGATGTTATTTTATTTTAAAACATTTTGATTATTCTTACAATATTATTTCACATGTATAACAAATGAAAATCCATAGACAAAATGTAATATTCATAAACTTTTGAAAAATACAGAATTAAAGGAAAAATTATAGCAAACATCCCTACAACATAAAAAAAAGGTATATTTTCATTGTTCCTAAACTTGGTTTCTTGAGGAGTTGATGGATAGTTTTGTCCTTTTCTGTTATAAGTCACATTAATATCTGAATACTTATTTAATTTTGCTTTGCATATCACAGCAAGAATCACATAAACTGAAATGTTGCCAATAATAATGGATTTTTAGCAGGAAAATTGACATATTTCATGGCATATTTACCTGGTTCAAGGACTGATCCTTTAGATTTTTCTATGAAAAATAAATATTGCCTCGTTTCATAGAGCAACTTTTAATAAGAATAGGACCTACGTTAAAAAAGGACTCTGTAGGTACGAAACATGTTCAATTTATTTACATTAATTTATCATGGAAGATATAAATCAGGTTTTTATCTGCGAATTATTTGTTCTATATTGACTAATGATTTTGACAAACTGGACACATTTATACGAATGAGAAGGAGCCCTGATTATTGTCCGACTAATGGCGTTTGACGTTCAATGATATCCTATTTCCCTCTAGACTTATTGATAATTCTAGAGAATCAATCTCATACGGCAAATCGAACTTCACACGCTAACCTGGCTGACCTCCTAGAAGCTGGAACATGTTTTAACCATTCATGACTTCTGTAATGAATGGGCTAGCCAGGCATTAGCAATATCATATATGAAAATCCAAAAATAGAAAGAAGCACCGATCAAAATGGATGTCATTTTAATTTTTCCCTGTTTACGACTTATTAACAAAACATCTACTTCGTTGTGTCCTATTATATGCAGCATTTTAAATCTGGTTCTTTTGACTAGAATTAGTGGGGTTTGAAAACAATCTACATGCATTATTCATAAACATAATAAACTGTTTCCCAATTACTGGAACAATAGCACAAATAATAATTGACCATTACGCAGTAGACAATATGAATATTTAATTTTGATGGACATCATACATACTAAGTATCGGGTAATTGCAATATGAATTTTTGGCACCAAAGCCCCTCTGAAATTATTTTCTTTGTGCACATTAATAAAAGTTTCAGTTAAACACCTTAAAAATGGAAATTTGTTTTTATCTTAATCTTTTGAAATAAAAGTTTCAGTATGTTCTTTTTAAAAATGTTTTTGAACACTACATTAAATTTTACGTCTTTTTAAGCGATTACTTTACTAACCTGGTACATGTTGAGAAATCCACTGATAATTCTGCATAAATATTCTAATATTCGCTTTCAGGAATAAAGAACAAATAGCCACATTTATGCTAGTGCCAATATATTGTTTGCAAGAAATGTGAAAGGAAAGTCCATTAATTTTCATTAGTAGTTTACAAGTCTGCTTTCAAACTGGCCACCATGTTGACAACTAAACAGGAAACTCGCATAATAACTGGATTTAATGATAATTTTTTACATAAAAAGAATTTTATAAAAAGTTTTTATTTGTTCCGAAGTACCTCTGAAACATACAAAAATATGTTTTTCCCCATCAATTTCATGAAATTAAAAAAGAATGCGATGTCCGTCTATTTTTCATATTGACATGTAAAAAATATTGTGGTTTTACAAACTGTATATCCGAAGAAATTAAGAGAAATAAGCGCAATAAAATATCCCGGTATTGGCCTAACCATCTTCAGTGTCGTTACTACACATTTGAAGTGTTACACTGCATTACTTTTATTTAGACTTTTTTACTTTTAAAATTTTGGTTAATTTCCATAAAGATAGTAGATTTGCTGTCGAATCCTTGTGCAGAGGCATATAGCAGATCGATTGGATGTAACAAGAACACAAAGCAAGCAAACGTTGTACAATAGTCC
>JAOXYH010000051.1:935217-949004 GCA_028566455.1 Botula fusca | reverse complement strand
TCTATCCACCGACTTCATATTACGACCCTGTGACATATCTTGCGGCGGCATGAATTTTCCACAGGCACACTTTTTGGACCCCACTTTTTCCTTATTTGGTTCCTCCCGAGATACGGGTTGGATCATAGTCTGGAAGTACATCTTGAAGCCATTTATTCATAACAGCATTTCGTATGATATGACACCCGTCTCAGTCCGTAAGTTTACTTGTTTTTAGGTTTTTTTAGTATACGACAGCTTGACCCAGAAACAAGTTTACGGAATGAGACAGTTATCATACGAAATGCCGTTAATTATGAATAAATGGCTAGAAGATATACTTCCAGACTATGACCAAAACCAGTATCTCGGGAGAGACCAAATAAGGAATACAGTAAGGGGGGTCCGGAGTTCAAGTGCCTGTGGGATTTTCGGACCCAATGATTTATGAAGGAGGGTATTTTCGTGATGCCATGATTGGCTTTTTTTCGTGATTCATGATTGAGGTAATCTGTGATCTGTGATTGGGATTTTTGGAAAAAAATCGTCCGTGATGAGATTTTGCAAAAGTTGCAATTCGTGATCGGTGGAAAATATTGTTCGTGATTCGTGTCCAGATTGCCCTCCCCCTACCCCATATATTTTACAGCTGGAAACTGCAATGGACCAAATCCAGCGGTGCGTCTGTAGATATACTAGAAGTAACCCCGTGCTTTTTTTATCAATCATGGATGCACAGATTTCCGAGGTTTTGTTTCATTTCATTGATGTGTCATAGAATGATTAAATAATGAAACCCACCGTCTGTTTTTGTGTTCCGACTGCCACAAGGGCATTGACTATACTGCAAGGCATATAGGGGACCCATGTCATTTGATGTCTGAAGATGCAATTTAAAAATTATCGCTTATATGTTTCACTTTGCAAAAATATACATATCCCGATCATTAGCCAAAAAATTAATCATGATATTTGGCACAGGGTGGCACACGGGGTAAGGTGTTCGCTTACACGTTCTGTTTTTATGAGTTTGCACAAAACACTGTGATTTAACCTAACGACCTTTCAGCACGAAAACGCGTGAAATAAACAACTGCAAACACGTTGCACAAAATAACCGTGCACCACCCGCTTGGCACATTTCTTTGTCACATCCCGTCCCGTCCCTGCTGATAGGAAAATGCTACTTCTTCCCGTTTGGCCTCTTTGAAAACTGCGTATCGTGAAATCCGCGGAAATTTTGACAAATGTCAAATTTATGTCGCATGCCAAATAAAAAACCCAAGTTACCCCGCAACAAAAACCTCCTCAAGTTGGGTCCCGACTTAAAAAGGACGCACATTTCCAAATAGAGAAAACTAAGACTGTAGAAATGGGATATTACCGAGTGCACTGTGAATTCGCATCTGGAGTTCAAGGGTGGTCCGAAAAGTGGCTTATAATGAATGGTGTAGTTGTGGAAATAGTATTACTTTCGAGTGCTACTGTAAGAAAAAGATCAAATTAATAGCAAAGTATTTGTCTTGAATTCTGGCAAACTTTTTTGAACTTTATGAAAAAAAACTGAGAACGATGAAAATTTTTACTTTAAAATGCACGAGAGGACAACAACTCCCTTGTCATGAATTAAAAAACGTCGATATCAGGAACTGGAAAGTTTAGCATGAGTAGTATCAAAAACTTTTCATTACGAGACATTTCCGTTTCCTACTTAATGAATCAGTATAATTCTTGTGTTCATATGATTAGTAAAAAAATTGGCTATATTCTTTCTTAACTCCTTCGCATTGTTGATCCTTGTTTGAAAAGTTTCGTAAAGTTTACAAATAAATACCATTGTGTATTACCTTCGTCATTGGGTAATGATGTGTTACAGGTGAAAAATTATGATTGACAGGTATGAAAGGACTCCGCGAGAAAATGTATACCAATAACCGGTTGTCTAAAATATAAGTTATTTCGAAATGACATGCTACAGTTAAGTTTGAAGTCGTTAAAATTATTTTTAAACTTTATTTTTCTAAAGTAGATACAACTCAATAATCATTAATTTTATTGATGATCAAGCAAGCTGGCGTAGGAATTGTAATGTTAATGAGTCACATCGAAGGAGTGGCTTATCGACTAAAACCACTAACAAACCGATATTTCCATTCATAAACCACAAGAGTAGCCGTTGGAGTAGTAGAACGTCAAATATCAAAGTGTTCATTAGTTTTGTGTATTTTACCGAATTATTTGTTTATATCAAAATCTAACCACATGCATTTACCTGCAGATTTGAACGGATTAACTCCGTTCCCGGACTCCCCTCACAAAATGACTGAGGTGCTACCGGGGGAAAGGAGTCTGGGTTCGGTATCCAGTGACCATAATGAGCCTCTGGTTAGAACTGGGAGTCCAAACTTTGTGTGTACTGCACTTCCACCGCATTGGAGATCAAACAAAACTTTACCCGGTGGATTTAAAGTTGTGGCCCTTGGTGATATTAAGGATGGCACTAAAGTAACAATTTCGGCTGGAAACGACGAAAATTATTGCTCTGAACTAAGGAATTCAACAGCATTTATGAAAAACAAAGTGGCTAAATTCAATGACATGAGATTTGTTGGACGGAGTGGAAGAGGTAAGAGAAGGTTATATATATTTCTTAAAATATCGTTTTCTTATTTATTTCACTTAAAAATAATTTTCCTTTGGAAAGTACTAATTAGAAACATTGCTCTTATCCTTTGTTTGGTAAGAAAACGGCATTATGCCCATCAGCTAACATTTTCGGTGTGTCGATGGGTTTTTCCAGGTGAACACGTTTAGCAAATACTATTTCCGTATACCATCAACTCATAATGTACTTATTTGAACCCCGAAAATAACGGAAATGTCAGTTATCATACACAGAACAATAAAACTTGTGTATCCGCTGTTCGTATAAAGTACGGAATCAAATACGTTTCTGTATAAAAAAAATGTTTTCTTAATTTGTATTGTTTATGATTTATGGCGCTACCTGTAACAGGTACGAGTTGATTCATGATGTTATTATTCAACCAAAATCCAGGTACACAATTTGTCTACTTTTATCTACGTCAAGTAGGCGGAGTTAGTGTGAGAAAATTACACCTTCGTAGTAAGTTGTGGTAAACATTGCCTTATATGGAAAAACAGTAGTAAAATTGACCTATATTTTTCAACTAGTGTAAAACATGTTCTCAAGAAATGTATTTTTTTATTGCCTGGCTCTACTACTTTTTAGCCAAATAAAAGACATAAAAATCACACGCAGGCCATTAGAGATCACTTCAAGTAGTAATTATGCCTCGGTGATAGAGTTGACAGATAATTTAATCCCAAAGATATCGAAGACCAGGAGTTCACGACAAATAAACTCTGGGAATTATCCATTGTATTCACAGACTATAAAGACACGGTTAACGATACCGTCAAAATGACCCTCGACCCCATACACGAGCTAGATATTCACAGTAATCTCTCTCATTTTCACGATTTTTTTCATCCGTTTGATCGTTAATTTTTTGTCATAATCGTATTTTTCCATCAATATGACACTCTGAAGGAATTATTTCATATTGACCATTTTACACTAGATTAACTCTTTAGAAATCGACGCCTTTTTTCTCCATGTTTATTGTTACACGTGCTTGTTTAAGAGTAATAAAACAACTCAATAAAGCCGTAAATCAGATTTCTTTAATTCGGAAAATAATTATTTTGTGTCAAAAAGGAAATCTGATAAGGACTACGAATCCTTCTTAACGTTTTGCCATCAGCTGTATTTTTTTTTATTCACGCGGACATCGTGGTCATCTTTAATCAAAAAGTATTTTTGCCCGAGATTTTTGTCCAGAACAAACTTTGAACAATGCACAGTTCCTTACTAAAACAACTGCAAATGCATCAAATGTAAAAATAGTAATATTAAAATTGGAAATTCAAGCCTTTTCAGCTATTTTAAGTTGTCAGACAAGTTTCAAAGTTTCAAAAAACATTAAATGGAACCCTCATTGTGTTTCGACATGTTTAATGAATGTGTTTATTTTTTATTTCAGGTAAAAGTTTTACTATAACAATTGCTGTGTACACTCATCCACCACAAATAGCCCTGTACCAAAAAGCCATTAAAGTCACAGTAGACGGACCGCGTGATCCAAGAAGTAAGACAAGTAAGATATCATTTTATTTGCACAATTTTTACCCGTGAACAATGCCCAGAGACAGATTCTGACATTTTATATGTAAATGTAATACTGTAAAGATTGGTTAAACGAAGATCGTGTAATATGCACAATTAAAATAATCTCGTTCTCAGAACAAAAAGAGGAAGGAAGGAAGAAAGAAAGACAAGCATATGATCTATTGACAGATGTTTATCATACTGTACTTCAAGTCTCCATCTGCACCCATCTCTTGTCCTGGGCCCTAGATGTATTGATCTTGTCCATTTATGTCAAGTGTTTTGCAATTATTACATTCGTTTGTTATCCGGAGCTTTCATGTTTAAAATGAAATATCGTTACTAAATCCTTAGAACTTTTGCGTTTAAATGGGACCTTTGTTGACAAGAGTTAAAAAGTAAATAAATCATTTATTCAAGGCGAGAAAAATAATGTTCAAAAACGATATGCGGAAATGATGGCCCATATGCGTGTAGAATCTGGCTTGTTGTTTTTTCTCTTGGAAAATTAAGTTTTTTGATTGTCAGTTGATTTAGCTAAAAGTTTGGAAATGGAATTTTGTTTTATAAAGGGTGATAAATTTCTTTCAATTCTTTGGCAGTGTGGTTCTTTGTAGTGTAAGGAAACGAAATGAAATTAACATAACAAAAGGCAAGTGATGTTGTCTCTTTTGTTACGTAATGAATGATTTCTTAGGCATGATTTTAATCTAGAGTGCATTTGCAGATCTGCATTATGTAAACATCTGCTCTTCCAATTTCCCTTGAATAAATTTCAGTTTCACCATTGTGGTTTCAAGTAGGTTGGCTGCAAAACCCACCCATACAGTAAAAAACTTTTTGTTGTTCCCCGATACAGTTTGTCTTATGTGTAATTAAGTTTGCTGCTCAAAACCAGTGGGCACTCTAAACATCTCATTAGCAACATTGGTTATCCGCAAAATGCAGGGCTTTGTAGCAATTACGAGCATCGTTTGGTTTGCTCTTAATGAAAAGAAATATTGCGTTTTTCTGGTGCTTTCGCAGTGAAACACATAAACCATTTCAAATTGTGACATGTAGATTACACATTGTCCCATTTTATAATGAACAGGACACGTGCTACTAAAGCAGAGAAATCCACTTCAGACATGTAATCCACTAACGAGGAAATATGCACCCGAGAGGGGGGTTACTTCTTATATTTTCATGTATAGCTTTTTCAAAAAAGATACCTGATATTTATTAAAATATGACCAAAATAAATACCAAGCTATGCGGATTCCAGAACTGATACACAAGCAGGAAATATTGACGTTGGAGCGCATATTTTTGAATGAGAATATTTTATTTCACATTCTTCTGTCATTAGTTAGCTTACAATAAAATTATTATTATGATCAACGGATGAAACCCAGTTAATCACGATTTTTTTAATAGTGGAATATGCGGATTACTCAAAACATTGCGCCAATTTTTGTCCATTTCCCGCTATCTGCTTTGAAAATCACTACCAAAGACCTGTAATTTTATCCAAACAAATGCATATCTTTCCAATAAACATGAGATAAACAGGCCAATTTCGAACTTTGTATAACCAAAAAACTTCAATCTGATATATGAATTCAGCAAACAATGCACAAACAAAATGAATGTGTTCGCTTTTTTTTTAAACAATTGAGATTTGTCATTACCACTTCTTTTCTAGAACTCCGAACAGATGATAGGAGAATCCATCGACCAAGTCCCATAGAATTCCCAGATAGAAATCCATATCCAGAACGGCAATTTGAAAGCAGAATCCCGTCTCACATATCAGATTGGAACAGACGACCGCTTGCCCAACAGACAGACAACATTCGGCGCGTGCCGCTGGAACCGTCAGGTGACACCAATGGATACCATCCAACAGGTAAATTACCCTTCGGTAAATAAACGAACTGACAAATTTGACCGAGACCGCAATACCAGCACATATATAAGCCATGGTTTTGGTCGGAAACTAATTTAAAACCACGAGATTGAATGCAAGATACAGCCACATTGCCTACCATCATAACCCGGTAAAAACCACCTCAACCACAATTTGTACAAGTTTGAATGACATTATGCAGTTTTAGGAATATTAACAAATACACAGTCACGCTTAGAATAAAAAGGGGCTGTAGAGTTTTCACAAACAAACTCGCTTCAACTGCATGCTTTTATGTATTATTTTGCTCAATTTCAGATCCGTCAAAAAGAAGTGCATGGGGGAGTTACGACCCAGCTTATCCAAACATCACTACAAATGCTGCCGTAGTTCCATTTACCCAACAACCACCAATCAACACCCCATCTGTACCAGGTAGGTTCTTGAATATATTTAGGTACTAAATGTAAAATATTTTCCCATGTGGTTACTTAACAAATACATGAACTGTAACTTTTGTGTTCGCGCAGTTATTGACATTAAGTACTGTGTAATAACCAGACAACACAATGCCTTATATCAACACATTCTGAAAAAATAATAAAACAGCTATATACATTTTCATTTATATTTTACAGGTACTGACCTCACTCCTCCACCTCCTCAGAGTTTAGAATCTATTGGACTGGAACAAAGACTCGTTGTTCAACCTAAACAAGAAACGCCAACACATCTAGATTTAGTCCCCGTTTCAAACAGTCGGTCTCTACCAATCACGATTCCAGACCCACAAAGTCGCATGGAAATGACATCTTTAGACTCTCGGCCTCTCGGCGACACTCCTCGAATGATGATGGACCTTCCCCTTACATTACCCAGATACACAGGAGATATACGAATAACGGAGCACAGGATGACAGAGAGTCGTTTCTCATCCGATTCTAGTCTTGCAGTGTTCGGAACTTCACATAGTATGCCGCCATATTCAACGTCATCAAACCTTGCTATATTGCGCGAAAGCAGAGACATTTCGTCACTAAGGGAGAGTAGAGGCGACATATCGTCCCTGTCATTACCTCCGCCACCAACGTCGTATTCCATGATGGCACATGACATTTTGTCCGGACTTACACCATCGACGACAATGTCGTCATCATTTCTTGGAGGATCACCATCGGCAGTTGTCCCTCCCAGCTTTCTGTATCCGCATTTATCACTGTCCTCTCCGCCGCAGTATCAAACTAGCCTTTACATTCCTTCGGGAGAGGTCAGGACATATGAAGTTTTGGGAGGAAGACCATCAGAATCGATGCGTATTGAACGACCTTTGCCGTCATCGCCTACACGCCTGCTTTCTGACACAGGAAGTCAAGACCAAAGATTTGGAAACCCGGTTGATAATAGATCTCGCGTTACAAGAACTATAACACAGATGGACACTTCATCCGATTCGATCAGAACGCCACCTAGACCCACCGATGCAGTTACCACAGATTCGACAGTTTGGAGACCTTACTGACTTTCAAATTTGGTCAGCAGTTGAACCTGCTTTTCGGGCAAAGCTACATGTTGCGTTTTTGTCGCATCGTTGTGTTTGAAACCAGCTGTCATGAGCGTTGGACAAGGAAGAAAGTGGTTTTGATGGCCGTTTGGGCAAGTTGCGAGGCATTATATATGGTGCTTTTACATTGAAATGGTTGTCTCAATATTGATCTCACTATGTGAAAAGATTTGGAACGATTTTTTCGGAAAATGGAAGCGAGCGATAGCTAGTCAGAGATATCCAGATACGTTTTGCTAGCCAACAATGAGTCGTTGAAGATAAAGAAAGGCTATTGTTTACCTAATATTGTGTTGTAAACGTTTGTAAAGCATTTTCAATATTCTAGCTTTAAAAGTTTCATACTTAAGAACTGTATGTCACATATTTTTAAAGTTGTTGTACATTTTCAAAAACGGTGATCTTTGAAGATGAAAACTCATCTTACAGAAAAAGTTTGACACAAATATTAGATCGAATCTGTGATTCATATATAGAACATCGAATTGACTGTTACTGTTGAAAGATATAACCAAAGATTTGTAGTGGAAATATTTTCATTCTTTTTATTAGTGAAATTGGTAGTTTTCTTTACTCGATTTCATTTGAATTTTCATTACTGGAAAGATCTGAACCAGCAATACCATATCAGTGCTAACAAAATCGTGTCTGCGAAATACGCATTTTTTTTTATTTTTTAATATATATAATATATATATTTGTCATAAAATTCCACAAGTGTGTCTTACAAGTATTTCCATATCGTTATTGTCTTTGTTTTTCCGTGAAAAGCTTATTTTCGTGGCATAATTCATTATTCATGCATGTTCAGATGAATGTTTTCTTTTTCAGTCGAACTTTGACCTGTTGTTCTTCCTTTCTGAAATTTCTGCTCACCTTGAAATACTCTAAGAAACTGAACATACCACGAAAATAACTTTTTCAACAAATTCATTTTATTCCATAGTCCTGAGACTTCATTAAATTATTCTTATTAACGCTTTTGTACTTTTTATCGCACTATTGTGTGGTTAATATGTCTTTTCTAATAAAATAAAATGTTTATTTATCCATCTTTCGTCCTTCACTTCAGACATGTGCAACACACAAGGTATAGTAATGGTGACTACACTGCTTCGTGATTGCTGTTCTTACAAGATTTCCACGTATGCTACTATATATTAACCGAACGTTTACCAAACTCGGGGTAGGCCCTGAATTTTATTTTATAATTTTTTGTTTTCAGTGAAATTATCCCAGAAATTTAAGAAAAATTGACAAAAATTACTTTGGCATTAAAAATTGGGGCAAGGGGGAAAGGGGGAATCTAGGACTTAATTTACTGTCGCCATACAACGTGGAAGTGAAAATAGAAACACTGAACGTTATAGGATGTGTAAACAACAACTTTGATCTTGCTGACTGATATGAAGAAAATGTCCGACAGTAAAGTTACACATAATAATATGCCGTCAGTTTTAAAACCGTTACATGACAAATTATCGCCAGTACATATTTCACATCTCGACTCAATTGGCCTCGCTGCTACTGGCGATATTTTCAATCTCGGCGGTCCTCAAATTTTACCTTATACAAACCTTTCAGGTCATGAAACGGATAAGACAGCGACTTTATTAACCAGACAGTCTGAATTTGTTCTAATATGACGCCATCTTGAAATGGACCTGATTTAAAGCAACTTGTGAAGTGTCTTTTTAGTAAAAGTTTGAAATGTACTAATTTAACTCTAAGAGACTACAAAAAAATACATAAAAACCCTGCGATTGTTTTGATCTCTATTTGAACATGCCCCATTTTATTTTGGAACATTATGCAAACATATCGCTCCAAGGTTGAACAGTAACGTTCATAACATACTTCCACGCATAAACAACACCGTTTTTATGAATATTAAATTGTTTATTTAATAATCCGGATACATCTGTCTTTTCCTTTAAACATCCATCTTCTACAGGACGTCATTGACGTCAGGAATCAAGTGGTCTTCCTTCTGGTATCAAACAATTACTAATTACTGTAAAATTTTAATTTGCGTCATTATTTATGAAAATTAATGAATCATTTTAAACTATGTATATCTTTTTACACTCCTGTATCTATATGTATGCCTCCGTGACAAATACAGACAAATAATTTACTTACAGTAAAAATTCACACTCGTCTAGACAGCAATACAGATTGTACATAGTCTAACAACAAAAAAGCCCTGTTAAGTTCAATATCATAAATTCACACAGTTATTGGAATCGATCAGAAATTCTACAAGTAATAAACAAGTACATGTAATCTCTAACAGACAAACTTGGCAAGACTATTCTCGGGGGACATCGTATCCAGTCGCTTTTGGCTTCATGTAGTAAGAATGCTGCATTTCTCGTGGTTTTCAGAGATGAATTACTGATTTGTATGTTATAGACCCTAAAATCATTAGGAAAGCCTCGGGTTACTCGATGTGTAGAACCCCTTTTTGTAAGCCTTTGGTAATCCAAGATGCCAAACAGGCAAAATGTAGTCTGAAAGACAACTCCCAACAAAACGGGAACAATGCTTGAGAAATAAACCACTAACACAACACAGTCTACATAAAAACGTTATGGACTCGGTAACAGAGACCACATGTACTCTTCTCTTGTCCCCGGCGCCACTTGTTGAAGAATGTGGAAACGATGAGCGTTCGTCCGTCATTGCACCCGTCCACCATTCGTACATACCGCGTATAATCATACTACAAAGTAAGTTATAAACGACTGCTGCTTATTTAATTCAACAATCTTTAAACACAAGTCCAGCGGTCCGGGACTGTAAAATTGTGTTTGAACTTGTCAAATTTTTTGTCTTATTTCAAATGCCTAAGTAGCTTCGTGCCAGCAGACTCCCTTTCGGCTTTTAATCAGGTCTCCCCCACCCCGTACATACACAATACAAATAAAATACTGCCATTCATGAGATTCAATGTCCACAATGATAGTAGTACAAATTATTGTATCCACACTTGCTTACCGCAGCCAGAGACTCTGCCGCAGCAGAAGACTTGACAGTCGTCAAGACTGCTCCGAATAGGCGACACATTGTTATGGGTTATGAATATATAATGCTATAATACAGTTACAAAAGATGTTTACTTGAATTTTCAGTGTTTACGAGCAAAAACCATCAATCGTTGAGGCTATCTGTCTTGTTACCTAACAGACACTATAATCTTTTGTTTGTTGTTTTCTTGTTGACAGGGCTTACAATGTTGTACTTTTATTTTTATATCGCGTTTCGATTTTCGATGTGGCCAAGGATATTCAGAAGATGGACGTTCATGCACACCTAACATCTAGAACAGTTCTGTCTAGAATTCTACATACAGCAGTATGACATGACGGAACTGACGAGTACAAAACAAAGAAAAAATGGCATAAGAAACAGAAAAGGAGTTTAATCGGGTGTTTCCACAGGGTAAGCACATCTTGTCTAATTTCCGAGGTAAAACTGTAGTACAGACTAACGCCGGGGTATAAAGGATGACATGTAACGAGGTGTTTCTGGGGATTTCTGATACTTCATAATTATCTGGTGCCATTAAATAACTCATATGCAGCTAAAGCCAAGAAATCCAGCACAGCCGAGTCTTAAACATTTTTATCATTTGTACTACAAAATCAAATCAAATAAGCTGCTCTGTGCAAACAAAAGAAGGTGGTGTCAATTCCAACATAGTAGTGTTTAAAGCAGTACATGAAAGCAGTACTTGTAGGTACCTGTTTTAAATCTATGCCTTTTGTCGCATCCACATGTGACCCTTTATTAAAAACAGAGTAACCGTTATCCAGTGAACTTGAGGGAACGGTACACTGTGTTAATTTACTTTCTGTATATTTTACATTGAATTTCCGACATGAATGTCATGAACAAACTTCCAGACTAGAATGACAGTGGAAGTTATACTTCATGCACGTGCATCCGACTGTTTTTAAGATATATGTAGGTCAGTATATGGAGAAGTTGAGAGCAGGATAAGACAGAAAAGCTAAAAATAAAAATTCAGTTGAATTTCAGTACAGTACAGTACAGTCTGGCGTTCGATTTTCATCCAAACATTCCAGTTAATAGTTAAACTACGGGAATTATCAAGAGAGAAACAGTAAAACAAGTCACGATTTTTAAGCAGTTCCACTAACAGGGTATTAAGTGAAGGACATCATTCTACTATTAACAAGTTCAAGTAATAAGATGAACTAACCACATCATAAGGTTCCTAAAATACTGCATAATTTTATGTTTAATAAATTATATTTAATAAATAAACACCAACCGCAGTGTGAAAATCAGGCACAGATGATTACAAAAGATTGGGAAGAAATGTGAAAAACAAACAGCCAAATCAAAGCAGACTGAAGCAAAGGAACAAACTGGCAGATCAACAAAGAAACGTCTCTTATGTAATCATCTCTTCCTAGATCGTATGTACTTGGAAAGTTATCATGTTTGCCTCATAGATTCGGTGCAATGCTGGGTACTATTTAACTATAAAAAGTAAGAGTTACGAATGACTGTTAGGCCCTTTGTGGAACGCAACCCGGGTCGAATGTTTACAGAATAATAACGCTCATACAATGATTGGCGTCACTTATGGCTATTTTTGGCGGTCCTCTGCATAACTGAACGAGAGCTCTGTCGAACCAACTTTCGACAGCGCCGGATTCTAAAAATTGTACGGGAAAAGAATCCACGATCTGTCCCGAATTAGTCTGTGTATACTTAAAACTAAAAAACCCTGCAATCTTTCCTGTTCACAACTGTGACGAAAAGACAAAATAATTGTGTCAGTATCAGCCGTTGTTACCATGACAAAATTACCTGCAGGAACCACGTTTATTTGAGGATCGAATGCTACGTAAACTGATACAGCCTTAAATTAATTATCATCAAGCTATAAACAAAACAGACCGTCAGTGTACGTCATTGGTGGTTGACCACGAACAAAAAAAACTAGGCGAAGCCATGGGACCTTCATTTCATGTAATATATGGAATTAAAAAGTATGTACATATGTCACGGAGTAGTGACCGTTGGTCGTATTTCTACTTCCTCATTTGTCTATCATTGTCATGTTTTACAACAATAGTTAAATTATTTTGTTTGACGATGTTGCGGTCATGTTGTACCACGCCGTCCGGTTACGTGTCCAGGTTTTATCATTGTCACATGAGTATGTAATCACAGTGATTCAGGTTTTCTTGATAATATGTTTTGTTGTCAATTTTAACACGACAATTCAATAAAACTAACTTTCAGTACTTTGTGTAAAAGGTGTAAACGTCAATTTACTCCACATCGCCTGGAACTAGGTACATGTTATAGATTTAGACTAGGAAAACTTAAATCCTCCTTAAAATGACACAGGAAAACTTCATGCGACGGTAAAACCAACGGTTTACGTCAGGAAATGTAACTTTACTGGTCGGGGACAAATTATAGCCAATTCTTAAAGTTTCTTGGTTAATATTTATAACAAAAGTTTTCCCAATAACATTATAATTTTACATTAATAAAGGCAAGGTGAAATGAGATCATGTTTTCCGTTTGCCAGCCTATCCCTTACAACGAATTTTCTGTCTTCAAAAATGTGATATTTTGACCTCTGCTTTTCGTACCTTGAGAATAAATTATCGCCACATTTTCTACAACCCCATTAATAGTACGAGGAAGACGAATTTTAATATTTTCTGGGTTTTACAGGAAAAGTGACAATATCATCTGCAAACTTAAACAAATATAAGGATTGGAATTTCCAGTAAATTGCATAAGTTGGTTAGACAAAATCGGAAAATGGCTGGAATTTCGGGCAAAAATTGTGGTAGTTTTCTTATATTTAAAACAATTCCGAGCAAAAACATAAACTCACACTAATTTTTATAAAAACACTCCCTTCATTGTTCATTTTAAACAAAATAAATGATAAGTTCCACATATTTTAATTTTACCAGCCATACGGCACATGTTGGCGATAAATGGTCCCCGACGAGTATCGGCTTCGTATTTAATATTATTTTTTTTTAATTATAAAAAGACTGAAGGTAAATGGAACTTTAAATTGGCTTACTGGTTTCAGAGAAGAAGATTTTTTCCTATTTTCCCCGTAGGGTCCTTGGTTAAACTATGTCCTGCGGTGGCGG
>JAOXYH010000051.1:863599-879434 GCA_028566455.1 Botula fusca | reverse complement strand
TTGCTGTCTCCCCGGCATATATCCCATAATCTTTCTAGTAAATATTTAATATCTAAAACAACATTGCAAGTTCATAGAAATTCTTGAGAATCTTCTTAGGTCCACCTTTATAAATTCTTCAAATAGCTAGCAGGACGTTGAGAATCTATTTAGGTTCCACCTTTAGAAATTCTTTAAAATAGCTAGAGGGACATTGGGAATCTCCTTACGTCCACCTTTAGAAATTCCTCCAAATAGATAGTAGGACTTGAGAATCTCCTTAAGCCCTGCTTTGAAAATTCCTTCAAATAGAGAGTAGGGCGAAATTAAGTTTGGAACTTCTGCATGTATTTCAGTGATTTAAATTTTGTGATATGCAAAAATGACACTTTGGGCAATATATTTTCTTTGAATGCTAGTGTGTAGTCGAGTCCACTGATGAATCCAGTCTGCCACTCACAGGGCTCGTGCCGGGTTCTTAAAATCATGGAAAGTACTTGAAAATGCAAGACTTGAAAGTACTTGAAATCTGCTAACGTGCTTGAAAACCCTCGAAAATTGAGAAATCTAGATTTGTTAATATTGCAATGTACTACTTTTAATTGTATTCACAAATGTTTTTACACTAGATGACATTATACTTGAAATGACCAAAGTGTTTAAATTCCTTAGAAAATCCTAAAAAGTCATATTTTCATTATCGTTTTAGCTCATCTGACCATAGGCCAGGGTAAGCTTTTGTCATCACTTGGCCTACCTAACTGATTCAAACCAAACTTTACAATAAGCATCATTGGGTCCATAGATTCTAATTTGTATCCGCATTTCGATGGACAAAAATGGTCGCTGTTTGCTATAAATGGTACAGAGGGGTAAAATGACCATTTTTTGTTTGTTTTTTTGTTTTTTTTTTTTTGTTTTTGTTTTTTTTGTTTTTTTTGTGGCTTATATCCCCAAAACTATAACATACAGGGAAAAACTGTGAAGGACAAAAATGATCAACATGTCAAGCTCTATACAAAAGTCTCTATTACCCACCCAATTCCACGACCAAAATAGCAATTTCTTTAAATTGCCAGCATGCATGTAGCTTCATTTGCTTCATTTTAATCTGCAAATGGACTCTTGAAAGGGTTAGGTATACAAAATGAGGCTCTAGTTCCTGATTGCAGTCCTCGAAGAAAATATTTTTAGCCTGAAAAGCCCTTCCTAAAAAGTCATTGAATTTTGATGCCAAAACGGGTATGAACCCTGCACTCAAAATGGTCTCATTTATCTCGAAACCGACCAAATATACATGGTGTTGAAAAAATTGAATTGATTCCTTATTATCAAACTGCTAAGTTAATATTTTTTTTTGTATGTAAAGGTCCGTTTTGTTGTCCAGTTGGCCTGTCAGACTAAGATTTTTTTTCGATTAACAATCCAAACGAACAACTTGATTGAAGACCCAACTTGAGGACAATTGCTAGAAAATCTTCTAACAGTCAACGCACCATTCTTCAGGTAATGTAATTATTTTGTTAATAAAGTACAACTGTCAAAAGAGGCGTAACTCTAATCTGTGTATTCCAGTTGTCGCACTTTGGATAGTAATTTCCCCATTTGGATCTTGGATCGCTATCTGAGGTCTCTGCATGGACACACTTCTGAAAGTGAAGCACCTAAGGAACATCCATGCCATGTTTGTTTACAATTTGAAGTTGCTTGTTTCAGAATAGAAGATGTTTATAGACTGCTAAACATGGACCATCTATGGAATATTCAGCACTGAGCCCACTTATGTTCAGCTTGCCAGTATATCTTCTTCTAAGCTGTAAATCGACACTCTAAACAAGGACCAGCTGTACCACTGAGATAACTATGCAAGCTCGGGTGAGCCTCTGGTTTTATATGTGACCAAGCATGTTGAATGTTTGTGTAAGCCAAAATAAGTTCCTGTGAAACAAGTTCCAAAGGAACAAATTTCATAGATATATCTATGAGATTTATTTTGTCTCTAGTGGCAAATATGTGAAATATGTTCCAAGGGAACTTATTTCATTACAAATACTTGGTCATGATACTTTATTGAACCAATAAAGGTGCCCATTTAGAGCAGATTACAGTTTAAACATAGACAATACAGAACATAGATTATATTTCGTCTGAAACTTATTTCACGGCGGAACAAATATTTTGTTACATTTGTAGATTCTTTGCATTGAATTGCTAAAGTAGACATGGTAGAGACATATAAAAGATGGCATGAAACCATCGTAAATGCTTTATCCGAGGGGTCATCATACATAGCTAGTTATATAGTCCATGGTCTTCCCGGTTGTAGTATACCTGGGACTGATATATTATCGAGATATACTTAGTCCCAGAATATATCCCTGGTTAGGGACAAAGTAATAGATAGGCTATACCACTGAACTATAACGCTATAACCCGTAGAAGGGATCTAACGCTCTGTGGTCTAAACTTAAGTTTCAAATTCCGCATTTTTTTTTTTTTTTGTTTGTTTGTTATATCTAATCTTGTCTGTATATAGCAGATATTAGATTTTGATATGTCTCTAGTGTCCAGGAACGATACATATATATAACTAGCTATGTATACAGAGACATAGAAAACAATTTGTTTTAATCAGGGACTATATATGGACATATATACTAGCTATATATGATCCCTGTTTTAATATATGTCTGTTATATATGATCCCTGGTGTGTTTAATCAAGTTATTACATTTTGATGAAAAGTTTTATGTAATTAATCAGACTCCTGGTTGATTTTTTTATCCGAGAGAAATAAACAAACAAAATATGGTCCCTATTATTATCTGGTATTTAGTCGAAGTATATGCACATTGTTCTTTTTGCGCGAAATTCGATTTCATACTTATCGCCAATGAAATCAATACGATTGACCACGTGACTTTAAACTATTCCAATATGGAGGTCAAAAAATGTGCATGGATATTGAACTCGTAAAGTCAATCAAAATTGATCAAGCTCTCTTTTCAGCAAAGCCAAAGCTGGTAGGTATTCATTCACAGCCCTGAAACACTGAAAACAGGCAGTGTTTATATTGTTTGCACTCAAGATATAGACGGAACCGACACGGTAGAGTGAATTTATTTGCACCTTTATTTGTTTATTACGACAAAGTGCGAGTACGTCTTCAAAGTCAGTGTACGTCTTGCAGCTTCTTGTTATATTATACCCCACAATAAGTGTAAATGATCAGTGTTTTGACAGTATATAACTGAAAATAAATATAGTGCTGCAATTTTAACACAAATTATATGTACTTCTTGACAATAGAAAAAGTTGACGTCTATATTAAATGGGAAGGGTTTCAAATATTTGTTACAGTTCACAAATGTAGGTACACATGCAGATACCGCTAGGAATATAATGCATCTTGTACTTTTTTTATTGTGTCCATAAAATTTAAAGTGTGAAGAATGGTCAAAGAAGATATCGTGCATCATTTTGAAAATTTTTGTCTGGCATGAGATTTGTAAAAAAATCTTCAAAGATCACAGAAATTTGCCGCAAATCTGGATGAAATTTGTGTGAGTCTCACGCAAGTTGCATGAGACTTAACAGGTCTGCGTCAGTATTGATAATCATATATGACTTGGTGCAAACTCATGATGTCATTGTGTTTATGCAGTTGTACATGAATCAGATGTAACAGAAAGAAAGATACTGTGTATTTTAATACATCGTGTAAATGCAATAGGAGATTAGACAGTATACTGTATATAGCACATATGTTGTATACCCTTAAAACTATCAAAACATTGAAGTAAGCCTAATCAGTTCAAAATATGAAATATGATTTCATTTTTTGACACACATCTGAAATTAAGAAATTTAAGAAGGAACATACTAAGTACTGCAAAAAATGTACATGTAGTTTACAAGACAAATTCTGGTTCTTAATGTCTTTTACTATTTCTGATTTGATGTTAACATATACATGTGCATCATATATGTTAAATGCATATGCTTGTATACAAACTTTTTTCTCCTTCTTTACAAAACCTGTAACCTTTACCTCTTTGTTATGAAATTATTATGTATACATGTGTATGTTGCATTATCTCATATAACTGTTCACTTCCTTTGCAAAATTCCTGATGGAAATGATGAAATCTTCATTAAAGTCAGGTTGTCATTCTCAGTGGCAAATGACAAACTTTTGGAGATTGTGTAAACCTGAACTGGAATACAATCTACATGTAACACATGGGGAATTTGACACCCTTGTCCCTCCAGTGAGGCTTTCTGACTTTGAGCTGACAGAAATCTAACAGAGATTTTGTGATATTCAAGTGTTTGATTTCATTTTCCACCCTACACATTCGAAGTTACTTCCCTTTACTGAGGTCATAAGAGAATGAAATCCTCAACTGACCATATATTTTTTTAAAATGTGGAATTTTAAGACCAATACATCTAAATTGAAATCTTATTTTAATAATCTTTAAATGTTGTCTTGATTATTGTCTTGAAAAAGGAGAATTTTTACTTGAATTACATGCAAAACTGAAGAAATAAATTATGAGGGGAATAAATTGTACAGCTCGTCTTGTACCCAAATGTTAAACAGGTAAATCTCTCTCCCTAAACATGCTAAAGTCTGAGAACCAAACTTCAACCACAAGGTGAGAAATATAGTATCTTTCTCTTATGCTTATAGGACAAGAAATGAAAACACTCTTGAAAGTATAATACCAAAAAATCTCAGGTTGATAGAATGCCAGAGGGCAATGTATCTTGTCCTCCAAAGACTTTGCCGAGGGATGGAAAATAAAATATCTTTGCCAGAGAGATGTGCCAGTAATGACGAGATAAAAGTGGGGATGGACAGATGGACACCCCAACACTATACATGTAAACAGCTCACTTAAAAATAGGGAGGGGATATAACTTGAAACCAGAGCAATATTTTTTCTTTTCATTCATAATTCATTTGAGTGAAATGCAATTTTCTTGAAATAATTAATGCCCTTCCCAAAATTAATAATAACAGAATTCTGAACAGTTTGTTTACATTTTGAATGATTTTTATAAAGATTTTCAAGTTTCAAATTTGGCACCAAATTGAATTATCTCCCTTTACAGTCGATGAATTTCTATTGTTTTGGAGCAGTGCATGAAAGAACAGCTTTTAAGCATTAGTAAACATGTTATGGACATGTAAAATAAATTCTGTGGTTATCATACACAGCTGCTGCCCCATAAAAATCCCCGGATGGATAATTTTTATCATCAATAAGAAAAAAAAATCACAACCGTGTGTTATTTTTGGTGAACAGTAAAATCTGAATTTTACACCAAACCTTGTTTTTTAAAGCGTCGTGATGGCCCGATGCAAATCCAAAACAAAAGTAGCAAGTCAACATGACGGGCACTGTTCTCCTTAGTTTTGAAGTGAACTTGCTGTCTAAAGAGATAGTTCCATGGACTATTTTACTGGTGAACAGAGATATCACAGTAGAACATTTATGCATAGCGATTTTTTAGGACATTGAATGAATTTTGGATAATAATCTGTTCAATAATTCAACTTCGAAGAATACCGTTTCTGTTGGTAAATCCAAGACCACAGACAGCGATAAAATATATCCATCTATTAAATTAGCAGAAGTTGTTGAACTAATAAAAAATAAAATGAAAATATGAAACCCCTACTTGTACTGGTTTGCCAGTTAAAACAAATATACCCCTACATAATGTGCATGTACCTTGCCATTTTTTAAAATCAGTTGTCAGAGAACTATAGAATTTATTTTACATGGCCTACATTAACAATTTTTTATCATAAAATATCATTTCTGTGTTGTTTTTATATGTTGATAAGATTGGAAGTGAAGACCAAACAGTTTTTTTAAGATTCACAAGGTTATAATTTCAATAAATATGCTGTGTATTGCATGTCTGCATATCAGTGAAAAATACTTTATCCCTTATTAGAGGAAATAAAATCAAAGTTGCTTGTTTATTCCTGAATGAATTGTATAATTACAAATACAGTATTTCTTAGTGTATATGTATTCCTTATTGAATACAATATGTTTATCTGGGTAAAATACATGTAAACTGTATCAATTTATGTAAGCTTTGTGTATTCATGTTATCCTGAGCAAAATACACTGTATTCATGCATGTATTCCCCAGTAAAATACACTGTTTGCATGCATGTACATTGCAGATCCTGAGTAAAATACATTGTATTCATGCATGTATTCCTTGCTGAAATGCACTGTATGCATGCATGTATTCCTGAGTAAAATACAATGTGTATTCATGCATGTATTTCTGAGTAGAATACATATATTCTGCAATAAAATGCTGTTTATTGATGAATATATTCCAGAGAGGAATTAATATATTCTGCAATGAGGCCAAAATTAAAATATTGTTTGTTTCCCCTTACCCTACCGACCCTGAAAAAAATGGACCTACCCAAATAATTTTATTGCCTTCTCAGAAAATTATTTATTTTTTACTAAAATTTGCATAAATAACAATAATTTTTAACTATTTTTGAGTAAAAATTTAATTTTTTTCCTACCTACCTACTCCAAATCATTAGGTGTGGTCGGGTAAGGGAAACAAACATTTATTTAAGTATGGCCTTATTTAGTTTTTCACCCAGTAAGTAACAAATGTCAGAAATTAGCTTATGGCTGTGAACATTGTAAAGCACTAAGGAAATTGTGATCTGGAAACTAACGTACCTAAGAATCACACGAAAATACAGCATTGTCCATGATTGATTTTTATCAGCTTCTACAAGAAGAATCATATAATTGATAATTATATTTCAGGAGTACCTACGAAGTCTACCTCACTGTTTGTTATTGGAGGAACATTACAACGAATGGGTAGCTCTCAGCGATCAAGAGGACAGCTCCGCTAAAATGAACAAAGTTAAATCGTAAGTTTTCACGACTAGTGTGAAAGAGATAGCTTTCCCTCCAGATTAAAAGGCATATTTGAAAGTTGGTCATGGTGAATTATTGGTGACAGTGTAACTCAGATGAAAAATTCATGGTTGGGTTTTGCGTTAGCAATTATTACATTTTAAAAATGCTAGAAATTTCATATTTAGTGGCCTGGCACTTGAATTATTACACAGTTGATAATTTTGAACAAAAACTGTATAAACATGAAAATTTGTGTTAAAATGCCGTGTCCAGTACTAATTTATCGTGTTTGACATCGATCACTGTCATCAGTTTCAGGTACATTTCACCTGGCCCCGCTCGGCTTGACCTTACCCATACCTGTAAAACAGGTCAATAGGTATAATATCGGTAATTACGGGGAGTGAATTTCAAACCTTTGATTTAAATTTAATTACACCAATAAGGATCATCGAGTGGGGCATCGAGATCGATATCTTCTGACAATGGCCGGCAGGTACTTGTTATTTCCGCTTACCTAATATTTGGTGTAGGAGTAGTTAGCAATCATAATAAAAACAAAAATAATGTCAAAATTTGGTGAACCAGAGTCCTGAGGTCAAATCAAAAGTCATAAATTAAATAAAGCCCAAATTAAATTTTGAGGTTGAAGCTGTTTCATTTTAAAGTATAAAAACATTAAAATTTCATGTCTAAAATTAGTCATATTGCAGAAATATTAGTGAAAAAAAATTAGTGTGTACCATTCACACATATGTAAGCGATTTAAAACATGTTTTGACCAAATATGGTCAAATTGCAAATAACGTGTTACATTTCACAATTTAATTTCAGAATGTGAACATAATTACTGGAATAATAATTCTCAGTGTTTGATCCACCCATCTTAAAACACATCTTTGTTGACATATGTCATATATCAAACCATATTCATTATTGTGTGATACTGATTATGTGACAGTAATGAACAATGGGTGACAATGTCATAAATATATGCAGAATTTTAGTTTTCTTTGTCTACAACAAAAATAATTAGAACAGGAAGTAAATATACCCGATCAACTTTGAGAAAACAAATTTGAAACCAAGATCTATTCTAACATGTCCCTAACACTGTAATTACAAGAAATAAGACAAACATTTGATTTTAAGAATCGCCCCAGGTTATGACCTATGATAAATGGATGTTTTATCATGGAAATCTTTCTTTTCTTATAAATAAAGTGACAAAAGATTTGATCAACGAGATTTTAAAAAAGCTACCTGATCCTAGGGGATATTGTCATTATCAAGTAATTATTTATAATTATGTCGAAGGTGTGTAAACAACAACAAAGAGGAAATCAACATCTTCAAAAGAGATTTTATGTTTGTTATAAAGTTAATGGTTGAAAAATAAATTTGAAAGTATAAGATGGTGTAACATCACTTAACCAAATCTGTTCATCAGTTAATTTCTTCCAAAACAAAATTTTTGTACACAAAAGGAACTTTTAATTTTACAAAGATAAAGTTATTTGTAGATTTAATATGTTTAAAATATTCACTTAAAAAGATTTTAAAGTTGTTTATCAAAATATGTGCACTTAAAATGATAAAACTATCATACATTCTTCAGAAAGATTGAATTTAGATAAACTTATTTATACATAGAAACTTTTGAAGTACAATCAGGTCAAAATAGTGCAGAAAGACTGCACAATGGCAAATCAATTGCTATACTATAGAATTTAATTGTAAGGGAGATAACTCTCTCCTTTTTTTTTCAGATTATTATTCAAGTTGCCACCATGTAACTTTGATCTATTGCGTCATTTAATCTGTGTTCTACACCATATTCAAGAAAAACATACGGAAAACATGATGACATCGTATAACTTAGCCGTGTGTATCACACCAAGTATACTATGGTCAAAGGAACAGGTCAAAGACCCAATGGCCACTCAGTCACCACATAAGGCAGTAATGTACCTGATAGACAATTGTTGTTCTATACTTGGTGAAGAAACAATCCATCTGTTTGCAGATCTAAATGAGCAGAAGATGCGACAGGACTCGAGTACGGACTCGGACAGTATGCATAGCTATCTTAGTGCTCAGGATTCTGGAAGTAAGTCTATAGTTTAATTAATGCACACAATTTTCAGTCATACTGTGGCGAGGACAAAAAATATTACACTTAAGGAATGGAAGTTTTTCACACAAAATCAGAAGGCAGTTCAAGAAAAGTTTTATAACAGTACAATTGGAGGGAAATATATGATTCACAGATGTCACCTACTTCCAACATGAAACAACACCATACAAACATGGTTGATGGATGTCAGGGGGAAAAAAAGCACTCCATTTAAAACTCTTGTAAATTGCTGCAGATTTTAGATACATAATAAACATATAAAAAATCAAGTTTTATTTTGGAAAACATAGTACATGCAGATCTCATCTCTTGAAGAACAGTTCTAAATTTTGATACTTATAGCTAGCTTATTTTTGTATGTAATATGTTACGTGTTGTTATACAACATTTTACATGTAAACTTTATAATTAACAGGTGGTATGAAACCAGATAACTCTTCAATTGATAGTCTAGAACGAGATATGTATTATGGAGAAATGGATTCCAGTCCTAATCTGGTAAAAAGTCATCTATCTCCGTCAAATCTTAGCCGAGATTCAGGACTAACACTAAGTGATGCTCAGCTATATGACGATGACGGTAGTATAGAGAACTTAACCGACAGGAAAAACTACAGTCGTAGTGTATCGCAATACATCGAACGTGATTCTGATAAATCAAAATATTCAGACAATGGTGTGAGTAGGAGTTACGATAATGCTTACGAAATACAAAATCCTAAACCACCGCCGAGAAAACATAAAAAGCGGGAACATTCAAATGAGAAAGATAATTTGACTAAAGGTGTGAGAAACGCAATGGTGCAGAGTTACAGTTGTGAGGCATATCAAAAATTTAAACGGAACTCTACCGAGTCGTTGCGATCATTAGATGAAAACTGTGATGAACCAGAAGAACATTTTCGATATTCACCTCATGATCATGGAGATTTTGGTACATTAATAAAATCCGCAAGTGGTGCTCATTTATATATAGAAGACAGTCATAAGGAAACAAGCAATAAAAACTCACGTTATGTTTCCGAAATAGAAATTCCTACACGTCCACCGAATGGTGGAAATGGAAAGTTAATACGACAAAGTTCAGTAACTGAGAGTAATCCCCCAATGTCACCTCATTCTAGACTGTCGTGTGGTAGTTCATTTGATAGTGGCATTCCACATTCTTTGTCGTGTTCTTCATTTATGCAAGGGTCATCCCAAGACAGTGATTTACAATTTTCCATATGGAACACAAGTGAAGAACGATTTCGCCAAAGTCAAGACGATGCTTTATTAAATAATCAGTTTTCTAGTGCTAGGTCAGACAATTCAAAGAAAACAGTGAATTACTTAGTGTCGCCACCTGTTTCTCCGAAAAACTCCCGTAAAGTGTTCAATTCTGATTCAAAACACAAAAGTTTATCAGTGAGACGATCGTTTCCTATTGAAAACTCAAGTCCTTCAAAAGGATCGGGATCAGACAGTTATAAGGAGGCAGAAGATATTATCAGACCGAGATTTCATCTCTCACCGTACGAATTTCATGAAAAAGACGGAGATCATTTATCACCTATTCTGTCGACAAAATATGGTACTAGTGCTTCTGCTCATGATGTGAGAACGAACATGCCGATGAAAGCTATCAATAAATATGGACTAGGAACATCACCGCCTCCTGGTGTCATATTAAAATTACATCAGAAACAACAAAAACGTGAAGTTGCACCAATGCGTGCAAGTCACGATAGTGCCATTTTGTCGCAAGTTCGTAGAAATAGCACAGATAGTACTGGTAGTGATCATAAACAGAATCATGAGTATCACCATTCAGAACTTAATATCGGAAAACTTAATACGCATCCTCACCCACTTATGAAAAGTGACAGTGATGGAGAAGTTAATAGAACTTTATCGAATTCTCCCAGTCGACCAGACAAGCCACCATCTTATGATGAGGCTTGTCAGAGGAAATTTATGATCAAACACGGAATTCCATTGGAGATTTCTGAACAAGACAGTGAAAAGCAAAAGGAAGCAAGTTTACGTGCAAAGCAGTTGTATGAAGAATCCCTACGCAAATATATGGAGGAGCATTTAAATAGTCCAAGTGTTCAAAACATTGACCGCAAGGAAGTTTCGAGGAAGGAGGAGGTTATAATAGAACAAGAGGAGGGTGAAAGTGACACAAGTGAAAGTAGT
The DNA here is from genome assembly GCA_028566455.1 of Botula fusca. NCBI lineage: Eukaryota > Metazoa > Mollusca > Bivalvia > Mytilida > Modiolidae > Botula > Botula fusca. The sequence goes on along the minus strand of JAOXYH010000051.1, from coordinate 868,208 downwards.
GAGGAGGAGCCAATCATGAGGAAAAACGATCCCAAAAAGATATTTGAAGAATCCTTGAAGGCGTATGAACAAATGAAAAGTAGTTCGGAAACTAGTTCTCGCAATTACTCCGGCAATAAGTCTTCACTGGATAGTAACTTACTATCTGTTAATTTACACCGGAGTGTTAGTGATTCGTCAGACAAAGCTGGCATTTGGAGTCGACGAAGTCCAACTCGTGAAAAATCGCCCCTTGCTGATGAGAGGCGATCGAGTGAAGCAAGTCGTAACTCTTCTCCTAGTACGCAATTAAATTATTCATCATCTAGTGTTTCTAATAGTTCATCGGATACTGTTACGGAAAATCAGCAAATTCCTCCTTATCGCAGGGATCGTTCTGATTCAAGTCCCGTAACTAGTCGCCACTACTTCCCAAAAACATCAGACACTTTTGCTCAAAACTATAGTGCTCAATCCCAACGAAGAAGCTCAAACGAACAATTCTTTCAAAGCAGAGACTCAACGATAGAATCAAAATACTCAAAATCGAAAGATATGTCATATTCTCAGGAGAGGACAAAATCTTACTCGAGGGATTTTGAACAAAGGGAAACAACTGTAGTTAGAGACTCATTGAAACCACGTTTTTTTACTGGTGCTTCTAGGGCGAGTAGTGTAGACTCTGAGGAAAGATCCTCTAACAGAACTAGTGCTAAATTTGAATCTAAAAGTACAATACAATGGAAATCAAAAAGAGACTCATCTACTGAGCTACCGTGGAAAGTAAAAGACTTGCGATCAAAATTTGATAATTCAAATAGTTCTTCGCCGAGCAGTTCACAGACGAGTGAAACACGTCCTCCCCCTCCTCCTTACCAACCTCCTCCTCCATTTCGACGGGACAATGCTCGAATGAGCTCCTCTAGCAATAGTAGTTGCAGTAGTTCAAACACGGACAATAGTGCAAACATTTCACAGACTAAATCATCTCTGTCACATAGACGTTTAGGTGGGCCTCAAGCCAGGGACAGTTTCAGTGATGATTCTGACACTTCTAGTCGTAGCTCAGGACATTTACGAACCAGCATGTCATCAGAACATGAAACCTGGACATATCTCGATACAGAAGTGACGTTTGTCTAGTTCCTGTGATAAATGTTTCGTTTTGCTGATTGTGATGTTTTGTTGATATTCTTGGGTTAACTTTTCACTGGGCTAAAGTTACAAATTAAGTCATATTTAGAATTTATAAATGGAGTTTTATTTTTATTCAGCGGAAGCATAGAAAACTGCCAAAATGTGTTATTTAATTGAATTGGTATTGCTAATATGCATCTAAAGAGACTCATCTACTGAGTTACCATGAAAAGTAAAAGACAAATATTGAAAATTCTGATGAGATATCTCATGGGCAACTAACTGAGAGAATTTTTTTAGTAACTTTTTGATGTAGTTTTCACAATTTCTCCAAAAAAAAATCATGTTCTGATACTGTTTTACATACTGAAAAGTTTAAGATTAACCTTTGGAATACCTCAGCTTTTTACCTCATACAAGTGGTTGTTATACTCTAAATGTTTGTGTATCTACAATTCTATGTATAAATATTAACGATAAAATACTCATATTTGTACATGTGTAATGTGTATATATGTATATCTGTTGAACATGTGCTAAAATACGTAATATTTGTAAATGTGTAAATTGTCCAATTTGTAATTTTGTAAATGTTTTTTTTACCTATCAGAGATGTGTATATTGAACTTTTCTTCCTTAAAATTAGAATTTTAGAAATGTAAATAAGACTAAATCTATCAAATCTTGCCAAAGTTTTATTTGGTAGATTGAGAACAAAAAAGAGGGATGCCATATTTTGATATTGTAGAAAAGTAGTCTGCATTCCTTATATTCCAAGTGCCAATCTTACAAACTTCCAGTTTCTATGGCAGATGTTTACATAAAAGTGCTATTAACATATTTATTGCCTTCTAGTTTACTATATGCTCATCCACTTATATTTCTCTGCAGTTAGTGCAAAATATTCTAGTGGTCATTTCAAAAAATTTTCTATCGATATTTTTCATGTCATTCTAGCAGTCTTTGATAGTATAAAATTGTAATAAATTCTATTTTTCTATGTCAACTATGCAGTTATACTGATGCAATGGTTTTAAACAATGGCTGTGTTTTATATGTATTTTTGATACTTCGTATCAATATTCATCATAAACAACCATTACTGATCAAAATAAAGTAAATATAAACAAATGTTTGTTTTTTGCTTGTTGTTCACAATTTATTAACCCTGGCCTAGTGTCTAAACACCAGTTCATAAGAGAGCTTTTATGTTTTGGAAAGGGTTTACTTTGATTTATCTCCATTTCATTAAATTTGCAATGATTTATCTCCCTTTGATTAATAAATGAAAAAGCAACAGACAAGACGTGAATGGATAATACAATGAACACAACAATCAAGCAATACAACACAAACAAAAAACAGAAAAACTTCTTGATTTAACCATGGTTTATCTCCCTTTAATTAAAACATTGATTCGCTTGTCCAAACCTTTCGACTAAGATTTGCCTCTGTCAGAGGTTGATTCTCCAAGTTGAGAATACATTGAAGAGGTCCTCCACTTTGAAAATAGCCAGACATTCCAGGACTTAAAGAAATATAAACTCAGGATGCCAAATACATTCTGACTAATGCATGATTGGGATGATGTCTGTGCGGTAGAAAGCAGACCTTGGCCCTTTTCTTGGATACAATAGTGGAGCTGACGTAATACCCCATAAGCCTTAATCATCATGCAATCTTTTCACCATATCAATTTTGACACATATAATATATTGTACTGCAAGAACAGTCTTTTTCAATTAACACCTCAGAAATTTTCAGTTTTCCATCCAGAAGCAAATGACTGCAGCTACAGTGAAAGGGTTTGCTGTGTTCAAACATGTAACAGGACATGGGTAGCCCAGTGGTCTGTGGAGCAGCTTCACTTCTATCAGATCTTCCTAATCCGTTACGTCTGGGTGGCTGAGTAGGTAGCTGCCTCACTTCTTGGTATAAATCACAGAAACCTGTCTCCCCTGTAGTGTGGATGAGTGGTTTATGTAGCAGCTTCACTTCTATCAGATCTTCCTAGCCTGTTACCTCTGGTAGGTCTGAGTGGCTGAGTAGGTAGCTGCCTAACTTTTAATCTATTGGTATAGATCATAGAGACCTGTCACCCCTGTAGTGTGGATGAGTGGTCTAGGTAGCTGCCTTACTTCTGTATTGATCACTGTAGCCTATAATATATTTGGTGGCAATACTCGCGACCCTTTGTATACAATTTCGGCAGTCATTCTTCTAGACAGAGAGAAATCATTTTCACAATAACCTCTTTGTTAGGGAATATGGATATTATGACTTCAGAATTCATCACGATTAGGTACATGAAGATCGATACGTTTTTTAGTCTCATAAATGAAAAGATATTATCAATTATGTTTCTTATCATACAGGATTGGACCCCCTCCTTTCCGAAAGTTCCTCTCAATTAGTCATTTTGCTTCTGTTTTGGTTGTGTTCTGGTTCATCTATATGTCGTATTTTTCTTCTTTGTTTTCACACATTCGCCTTGTCTGTGGTTGTTTGGTATGTGGCCCCCTTTCAACTTGTTGCCTCTGTATTTTTTTTACCACTATTCATACTCGATAAGGTTTGTCAATTACCCGTGTAGGCTTGGCTTTATATGCCATTAAAACGAGTTGTATAGTCATCCCACTTTATCCATCCATCGCAATTAGGTTGAAAGATCTCAAGTACAACGTCTTCAGATCGCTGATTTAAAATGAATCCAATTGTTACTGTTTTGCTAAAGCTTTCATTTAGATCAGAACATGAAAATGTAACTACCTGGTGTCTGGTAGGTTTAACAATGATGCGAAGAAAGGAAGAAATATTTTTGTATAGTCGACATTTGTTTCTTGTTTAAACCTATCTACGGCTTTTATATCAACGAATACCATTGGTGTTTTCTTCCCATTGTTGATCATTCTGTTACCAGTAGATACAGTGAGGTATACAAGCTGTAATTAAACAGTTATATTTACTGTTCATAATTTGCGTATAGTCTTACATAATGAGCAAAAAATGTCTGATCACTTGCTGAAAATATTGAAACACTTTCAAAAGTGTTTTCAAAAAAAAGAACAAAATTGGTGTACATGTTTCAAATGAAATTCAACCCAGGAACTAAAATAATATAAAAATAATAAAATATCTTTATAATTTTCATATAAAGCCTGTATTATTTCCTCGTACAGTCTAGTTAGGCCTCGACAACTGTATATACCGTTGTCATTGACTCGGGCCTATACAGCTGACTCGACCCAATGCAACTGCCTCGGACATAATACATGTTTTATATCAAAATGCCCATTATATAAAAATCAGGCAAAATGCACTAAGAGCGTGGCACATCATGAAAAAACGCAGAAAAATTTGTTTCATTTTTCTTACAATCAGTGGTCAGCAGTTTCAAAAGACAAAATCATAATCGTGTGTTGTTCTGCCTGTTCTTGATATAAACCACAGAATTTCATGTATATTCTTTGTTAAAAAGTGGTTTTGCAGGAGT
>JAOXYH010000051.1:840059-851149 GCA_028566455.1 Botula fusca | reverse complement strand
ACCTGTACAACCTGTAGGTCCAGAGGTAGGTATCAGGGATATTCAAATTATCGTGAACAACTGTTGTTCTTGAGCTAGTTATTTTTCTCTGGCTTCTTGAAGAGAATATTTGTTTGAAAATAAATCGATTCAAATTAAAATTTTTACTTATTTGGTAATGGTTAAATTTGAAAATTCAAGTTGCTGCAGAGATGCAGAGATAATGGTTTGCATGAAATATTGGGAATAAGGGTAATCATTAAAGTAAATTGATAAAAAGGGCAACGAATGAGTATGCAAGATCTTTGTCCATCTCTTTTAGAAGGGTATGTAGGCATATTGACATCTGTCGCGACATATTGAACCATTCCCATGATTGATGAGTAGCGAATATTTTGTTCCTTGGATAAAATGCATGAAATGAAAAGAAATAAAACAAAATTAAGGTAAAAGAATGTATTTTCCATTAAATAATATTTGTGAATGACTGACATATTAAAAGGAACATTGAGCAATGAATGAATGACACACCATTCACAAAAAACTCCTACACCCATAACCAATTAGTGATTGATCTATTACCAACCAGCCATTGAATCATTACCGTTTGACTTGTACAGCATACACATTTTAATAATTGATGTTGAATGTTTCGACTGTTCTCATATTTAAATGGGTGGAGTATGCAAGAAAGAAATATGCCAACAGGAGCCATACGTTGCATTTATGAATACACATGTAGTTATAGTATGCATAGTTAGAACAAAACAATAATGATGATTTTATAATGCTGCGAACAGGACAGTTTTCATGGTGTTATTACATAATAGCTCTGCATATGGATATACATGTAAATCTTACAGGGATCAGTTCTTCCTATGATGCCTCAGAGCATGGATCAGAACGTGATGCAGCCACAACAGATGACAACTCCAAATATGATTCCTAACCAACAGATGATGCCAACCCAAACCATGGTGCCAAACCAACAAATGATGCCAACACAGAATATAATGCCAGCACAACAAATGATGACAGCTCAGCCAGTGGTCCAGGGACAACCAATGATACCACAGAATATGGTCCCAGGACAACAAATGATGCCAACACAGAATATGATACCCACACAGAATGTTATGCCACAGCAGGGCATAATGCCACAACAAAATATTATGCAGCCACAAACTATGATGCCACCTCAACAGGTAATCATGCGGCATTCATGTCATATATAGCAGTTCCTCACAGCCAAGCCCTGCTCTGTCATTCATTGGTTTTATATGAATTCATTAATAACATACATATATTTCAGAAGAAATGTAACATAAAGTGATAAGTTTCGTGGCAATTATAAAGTAATATAGAAATTCTACATGTAATGTGAATAAAGTTTAGAGAGGTGTGCAGGCTAACTACACACGTCTTAAGTTGCAGTTCACCTCCATATTTGTTCATATATATCACACTTTAGCTTCTTGGAGTTGAATTTCTAGTAAAAAAATGAACAGACATGCACATGTAGGATTACATGTTTCACGAAGTTTGATTCACTGTTCATTGTATTTCCGGAAAACATACATCCATGTTTGTATAACTGCAGTCTGTGTAGGAAAATGAAAACATTCTGTTGCCTGCAAAAAGTACAAGTAACTTACAAAATATAATGTAAAAGGATAAAAGTATAAAATTTTACAGTTTATGACAAAAAGTACAATGCACCCTCCTTATATTGCCACCTCTTGGACCAAGCCAAATTTTGGTGATATATTGAGTGAATCAATTATATAGAAATGATACAGATGTTGGAAATGTGGACCTTGAAAATTGGTGACAATAAGTGAGGGACCACCACTAAAGAGGGGAGGTATAACAAGGGAGTACTGTATATTATACCTCTTCTAAAATATTGAAAACATGACAGTTAGATACAATTATAGTTTGTTTACAATGAAACAATACATGAAGCTTATGTACATGTATATAGAGTTACCTTCTTCTGTGTTATTTGCGTAAAATAAGAAATCATAAAAAATCTTTACTATTATAGGATCCCAGTATAGACCAGTCAAATCAACAGCCAACAGGGATGGAAATGGGAAATCCTGATTCTCCAGATTCACAGAAAACTGAGGTAATCTACAGTTTAACTTTGATTGGTCGCACTGCAATGGCTCGAACACCATGAGTGTCTCGAACATTTTTTGTTGTCCCTTCACTTTTAACATAATTCAACTGCAATAGCTCGAACATCCCTCTAGCTCAAACTGTTTTCATTAGTTCCTTGAGTGTTCGAACCATGAAAGTTCAACTGTATGTAATTCCAGGATTTTGTCAATACATTACACATATACCAGACAAAAACAAAAACAAATAATTCTATTTATCTCATAGAAATAAATATATGTTTGTAAGGGTAATAAACATAAGAAATTTGTTCAAGTGTGTTAGAAATTAATCAAGTGTTAAACTGACTTTATGTCAAATGTAGGACAACCCTGAAAAAGAAAACAAAAATCATTTTATCATTCAGTCCATAAATTTCACATTTTCGTTTGCATATCAGTAAAATATGTGTTCACAACCAGAATTTATTACAAGCATGTTATAAGGTCTTTTCATGGTTTGGGTATGGCAACTGAAATTTAATCCATTCATCCATTAATACGGCTAGGAGCTGTTAGCAGATAGGTTAAAAATGGCATGGTCTTACCTTTCCCAGGAAAAAGGTCTGACAAAGAATGGGTCCACTCTGTATGCAAGGGTAAGGAGATCCATCCATGTGGATTACTCATTAGAATGAAAACATTGTCAGTTGCATTACTTCATGTATCTCCCTTCAGTGATATCCCTCTCACTCAGGTGGAGCATGGGTCTTGCAACAGTTCTTGTTCCATCCCTATCCATGAAGGAACAAGCACTGAAATAGTTGTCTTCTGGTGTCAGTTTTCAAGTTCTGCAATGAAATTTGACTTTTTTGGACACATAGGGTGAGAAAATAATAAATTATCCCTTCTGCATGGAAACAACAAATTGTATTCTATGCTATGGCATTGAAATGGAAATATGTTGTTTGAGGAGAATACTGTATTTTGTTAAAATTAAGTTGTTATACCTTTATAAAAAAATCTTCATATATAAAGATATTGCAATGTACATATTCTGGCTGTTTGTGCAACTGTCCATTAGCCACTCCCAAGCAGTCAACAGATTGAAGACTGTTGATGGTCATGGCTTAATTTCAGTTGGTCTATTATGGCACCAATTGACAAAGGTATAACAAAACAGTGATAGACCTCAAACCAACCTGTTTCCCTTGGCCTTACAGCCTCAGGACAACAGATTATTCTTCAGGTTAAGCAAAATAGCCGTTACCCTGGAATCTAGTCAATAATTATATACTGTTATTTTAGGATTTATCACAGGATGGTCTACCTCAGGGTATGGAAGGTGCTGATGAATCATTTAATTCCATGTCACCTGATGACTCGGCCAAATCATCCCCAGATGCTATGTCACCAGAGAAGGGAGTAATGTCTGACAGCCAGGAATCGCAAGAAGATGCCACACCACAGAAAAAGAAGAAAAAGTCCACACGAAGAAAGAAAAAGAATGGAGAAGAAGGGGGTGAAAGTATGTTGTGTTTGTGCTTGCTTGTGCATGTGGATTTTCTTCTTGAATCTGTAGAATCATGGTGGTTTTTAGGGCAAAGTTATACTTGTTCACGAGCATCAGTATGTGATGATTTAGAACAGACAGTATCTGAAAGGTTGATTGGTAAAATACAACAGCTAAGACAGAACTCTCATAAGTGTACTGATGTATTCTCCCTAATAAGTACCCATGCCTCAGTAAGCAACCTACTTAATTTTCCTATAAAAAGTTAATAAGAGATGGAAATCATGATAATTACCACTTTCTTGACAATCTTGGGTTTTATTGATTTCAATTGGTGGCTACCCTTTTGAATTTCTTAAGCACCCTGGGCAATTATTATATTAGGATGAATACGGTACATGGACTTTCACAAAGACAATCTTAGCACCAAACTGTTTTATCTTAATGAAAAATACTTTGTATCATTTCTGTTTGATCCAGTGACAAAAATGTATTGAAAAAATCTGTAAAAATACAAATTTTAAATAAATTTGATACAGAATATTGGACAAGTATAACTGGTTTGTTAGGTGAAGGCGTAGAACATTGGAATACAGTAGAATGCTGTCCATGGTTGGGATTGCTAAGTTAACTCTGTTTTTTCTTCAATTTATCCTTTACGTTCTTAGGTTAGAAAATCAGTTAATTAAAATGTCAAAGAGAAAATATATTTATCACTACAAAAGTCTCAGGGTATAGAATTTCATTGGATGGTTTTAGATCAATAGTGGTTCTGTGTTTAAAAAATCAGTGCCCGAAATAAAATTTCAAACCCATATTTGTTAGTCTAGTAGCGAGACAATATGTAGTGATTAGAGAGCAGTGTGTATTTATTGTATATGTGGACTGGTATTGTATACAAATAGAAATGCCTGAAGGAGGAGTTGTAGTTTAAGGCATTGCTAGTCAAAAGCTTAGGCTCAGAAAGGCTGTCCATGATAGTAGATAGAAAAGCATGTTGGATTTCTGCAGGCATGATGAAGAATTCTGTCATTAATATGTTTGGCATGAGTGAAAATTAATCAGTTTGTTGATGGTTTGAAGTATATTGTACTATAAAAGCATGCCAGTTCATTAACAAACTGTTCCTTGCAAGTTTGAAAAGTAAGAAAAACAGAATTGCATTTGTTTCAGATTATTTAATCATCATTTTTCGAATTTTTTGTTTTATTTGGTTTAATTTCTTGGTTGAAAAGAAGCCACATCAGGAAAAAAGTACAGTATTGTACATGTTTTAAAAGGCAGCTGGTATTATTTCCACCTGATAAAAAAGGCCGGTTCTTTGATTTTAGTGTTTTGTATTTTTTTTTTTTTAATCTGTCGAGAGGCAAATGTTGGGTTTCCAACAAACAAATTAGATAAGTAATGTCAATAATATTCCCATTAGGTTTTGTAAAAAGAAAAAAGTTTATCCTTAATTCTAATTCCACTCATATTTATGGTTGAACATGCTCACAACATTAGGGAAAGAACTCTGACATACTCCATAGGTATAAATGAAAATATAAATTTTTCTTGCTCAGCTGTTTGTTATACATCAGATTTGGCCATGACCAATCAAGAATTATTTAGAAATATGAGTAAAATCAACTGTGGGATTATAAATTTCCGTGAGTTCCAAATGCTCATACTGGATGAATGATGAATGGCGAAATAGGTTTGCTTTTTGGAAACAAGAGGATCTCGATGCCTGCATTATGAAAATACTGGTAATCGGATAGAACCAACTTTTGCTGCATTTTACATGACATCATACTTGTGTATTTGAAATGTTAGCAACACTCCCCTTTTCCTCATTTTGCAATCAGTAACAAAGTGATACAAAGTCCCCTGATTGTTGTGACAACAAATGCCGTTTTCACTAAGCAGTTTCATCATCGTAACCATAAATTGTGCCGTAAAAAACAGTTATAATACTGTTCAGAATGGAGGTTGCACATTAAAAATACGGATTTTCCAGAAAATGTACTCTTTTTTTTGAGGAGTTGAATGGTGAAGGAGAGGTCTGCTGTTTAATGTTTTCGTCTGAATTACCCATAAACATGAGCTCTGGTTCCAGTTTCTGTTGGTTCAGAAAACGGTACAATTCTGAGACTATGTTACTTTTCACTTGACAGAGCCATACAGAATGAGTACATGTTCTTTAATAAATGTATACCACAGATAATGAATGCTGAGCATGAAAAATTTATTGAACTAAAGTCAAAGTTTATTAAATTGTATATTTTTATTCAACATTAGTAAACCCACTCATTTTAGTTTGTGTTTTGTTCAGTTTTATTTTCTTTTGATTTGCAAGGGAACAGCTTTGTTATTCAATTTAGAATCACATCTTAGTCTGTTTATGAGACAATGTTGATGCTTTCATTTCCAAGGATTTAGAGGGATGAAGTGTGGTCAAAATTGATATCCTTCCATTAGTAATATAGGGTAACAGACTATTGGCAAACCATGCAGTTAGTCAATAGTTTGGTGATGTGAATGAGATGAATTTCACAAGAACCCAAAGCCCTTGTATTTCATCAGGGTTGTTCCAGAAATAACCACATGGGAGGGTTGGGAGGCAATCTTTCAAATACTCTCTCACCAAAATTAAATATTTTTCATAGTCAGCAGATTCCATGATGACCTAGACATCCATAAATTATTTGAATAAGATGCCTCCCAACCCCCCTCTGTGGTTTATCAGCTAAAGCCCTTTTCACTTTGATACTGAGCATCATAAAGCTGTCAGTGTATTTGTTTTTATCGATGAAGATTAAGATGTGATTCATTGGCTAGTATTAATTTTTGCATGATACTAAACCTTTTAACACTACTAACAAATTTGCAGATAAGATTAAAAATGATTTATATTTAAATGCAACAGACAACAACAACATTTAATTTCAGTTTATTTTCTTTCAGTTTCTTTAATTTTGTTGGATTTATCTCCCCTTTAAATTACACTCTACTGCACTGTTCTTACCAGATTTTGTTTTGTTTGCATTTTCTTTCTCTGTATTTGATTTATCGTTGAGTTTTGTTGATACCTATTTGAGTTTAAATATGCACAATGCACTTATAAAATGGCAAACATGTGTGAAGTTCTCAGAGGGGCTCAAAGAGGAAACATGAAGTAATGAGATAAGAGACAAATCATTTTCCCCTTTTAATTGTATCTTTCCATTCCATGTCATATTTACTCTTCTGAGCTTTAACTCTTCAAAAAATGAAGTATAATAAGATGTTGTACAGAGCTGTCAAATTTTTGGATGTACTTGTAGTAGGATAAATTTCTTTAATAGATGGTCAAATTTAAATTAAATTAAATGTACCTACTGAAGTGATTAGTTTATTCATGCTTTAGATACTAATTTGATGAGAAATTCATGCTGTTTGGATCAGTGTCATTAGTGAATTTCAATAAACTGCAGAAAGGTTTTTGAACTATTTGCTTTCAGAGTTCTTCCTCTTGTTCTATTCAGATTATAAATTATAAACCGTCAAAAATGCTTTTTAAAATTGATTATAATACTGCTTGTTTCAAATGTCTTAGAATAAAGCTATGATAAAAATTCTGAATAAAAATGACCTATTCATACATGTACATGTAATTAAGACCAAAAATGCCATTAAGAATGTCGTAATAGAATGGTGTCACATACTAAAGTTCAGTGTAAAAAAGAAAAAATTCTGTAAGTAACAAAAAAGATTTGTGGCAAGCCGTGGCATATATATACATGTTGGACATTTTGCTATGACCAAGGATTGCATCCATACATTGTGTCTCAGGATTACAGTAACACCAATATAGTGCCATGCCTGTGATAAAATACCTAACAAATAATTGATTAAGTCAAATTTTATGTAAAAATTTGTATAAAAATCCAATAACGATCACTTATAACTTGAAAGAACTGTGCTGGGCCAATATTCTGTAAACTGTGTTGGGCCTACATTCTGTAAGTACAAATGTGCTTTAAACATATTAAGATCTGAATTAGCTTGTCATATATACATGTACATCTAGCTGTTCCCACTCTTTTATCTTTGGAGATCATGACAATAGTATCCCGTAACTTGTCAACAAAGTATATGTATGAATTTTGGTAAAAATTGTTTGCTAATTAACAATACTAATGAGCTATTTTGGGGCTTCACACATAAATACTAAAACAATGCACAAAAATTAACAAACTAAAACGCACAGTGTTGATTTGAACCTGAAAGCATATTTCTGTGAAGTTCACCATAAATTTGGAGTGTGAAGACATAGAATGCCCTCATTTGAAGTTATTGTGTTATTCGTGGATTTTTTTTCAAAAAATTAATAGAGACCTTTTCCTTTGTCGTAAATTGGAGGATGCTAAAATCAAATTAAAAGTCATTTGTTAGTTAATTTAAAAGTAAAAAATTTGGAAAGAAATCTGCATCCCCATTTGGTAGCCAAGTTATTTCTGTAATTTAATTTTTAGGTCCCCGTCGATACCCTTGTGATATTTGTGGTAAGGCGTTCAAACACAAGCACCATATGACGGAGCACAAACGCCTTCATACTGGGGAGAAACCGTTCCAGTGTAAAAGATGTCTCAAACGCTTCTCTCACTCTGGATCTTACAGTCAACACATGAACCACCGCTTATGTAAAACCTCTGGTGGTAACGGTGAGAAAATCATTTCATCACTTAGGCCAGAGGGTTCTAATGGTCCTCCATTCTGAACATCAAATGTCCTTAATAAATTAATTTTAGTTCGACAAACATTCGGCGTACAAATTTTTGCATTTTTTCCAGCGGGAAAGTTAAAAAAGTGTTACAAATTCCGAGCAAGCTGATTGGATCTCGTTTCAGATTATGGAATCCATTTGAACCCTCAAAAATCAATTCACTCATTGCATCACACTCATCACCACAAGAAAAAAAAAACAGTTTGTCAAAATTCAATAGGAGTTAAAAGTCAGATCTGATGTGCTGATTTTGTAGGAAGACCAGTACATCACATGCTTCAAAAACGTTAAAAAAACTTTTTTGGAATGACTTTTCTTCTTTACTTTTTGCATTAACATTTTTTTAGCATAATATTGTTTTCTTTTGTTTGTTTGTTTGTTTACTGCTTGTTTTTTTGTTGTCTGTCAGCATGTGTACATTGCATTGTAATGAATCTGGTGCATCACAGATCTTGCATTATGTTGTAAGTCCGTTGCATATTGAAGTTGTTTGATACTAGTAACACATTGTTTTCCTTACAGGAACATCAGAGAATATACAAGCAAGATGCTTTTGCAGGCAGAAATGCTATACAATCTTATACTGCCATTTTGAAACACTTATGCACCCATCACATCATAGTCATAGATACATGGTTAATGAATTGAATCAACAAAACATCAGTTCAGTTTATTACTGTGAATGAATCAACAAAACATCAGTTCAGTTTATTACTGTGAGAATGACGCAGTAAATTTATACCCACTTTTTGTTTTACAAACAAGAATTAAACATGTAGAGATTTAAATTTCTGTAATTTTCTTTTTGTGTAAGACTTCCAATGTAAAATGATGTTTTGTTTTCAAATCAGAACTTCTGCACAATTAGGGGGAGATAATGAACTTGTTGAAAGGTGTGTCTTTGTTCTTTGCCTTTATCCTACAAAAATTGTTGTCAGATGTCGTGTGTTGTGACTAATCCTACTAAACTTCTAACTTTAATGTTGTTTAATATTTAGACCTTGAACACTAATTTATTTCTTAAACTTGAATCTTTTTATATAATGCCCAGTGTAATTCCTTATGTAGACAACTAGTCATGACTTTTGAAGTTAGTTTTTCAATTAAAATGTTTTTATTTCATTTGTATTTGGGGCCTTAAAATTTTTATTGGAATGGAAAACTTTATGACCTTGTGAAATGTTTTCATTTGAGACTTTAGTCATATTTATGAATTTCCATAAATAAAGTACGATGGTTGTCTGTTAAGTTCATGGACAACGTCAATAACCTGGTTTAAACTTTCTTTTTTGAAAAACAATTATAGTTACTTTTAGCACAAGCTATGTGCAAATTCTTGTGACGAATAAAGAAATATCAGTATTTAAAACTAATTATTTCATGACGTGATAATATCTCCCGGAGCACAATTTGCAACGTTACATAATGTCGAAGCTCAAAATCGTCCATTTTCCTGATCTATATGGCGCAGTACCTGATTGTCAGTTATTTAACCAAAATTATCACTTTTCATGTACAGAACCACGTCCATTATCTAGCATCGAAGATTACCTAAAGCATCAAATTGTTGCCTATAATATACGTACATTTTGTATTTTGTAGATTTTCGCTGATTTTCACGAAAGCTAAAGGGGAAAATAAATGCGAAAAAAGTGTTGTTGGAGGGGATAGGGCTGCAGGAAAAAAGGACCAATCCTTAAATAAGTCAGAGACGGAGTATCCAGGTGAAAGGATCCAACTGGAAGGGTTCTGAATTTGGACTGCCAGACAAAATTGAACGGAGGGAATGCCAGAAAAATGGAACATTTCTGAAATTTGAGGGGTGCGAGAAAAAAGAAAAAAATTCTGAAATCGGAAGGAGAAGCTAGGGCTGCAAGATCAGTTCATCTGGTGGGAAGTTTCCCTGGTAAAAAAAAACCCCATTCGATATCATCAAACGATTGCGCGGACTTATTCGCAAGGGATATAGTTTCAACGTTGTTGTCAAATCAATAAATGAAGTATTTTTGGCACCAATATCAATTACCTTAAAAACTCAATAAAGAAAACGTAGCTCATTCCGCCTTATACTGGTATATTACTTTGTTCAGTTTTTGGCCTTGTACTTCTAGCAATACCGTTTTAGTTTAAGATGGTTCTACACTAAATCACTAGCTGACTGGGGGTATAGCAGAATAATGCTTCTTAAGACTGGCAAGCTTGAAAATTCAATCTTTCTGTTGTGCTACTTAAGCTTGCTTTCAGTCAACTGTGAATACTTAACCATGGCGACCCTTTTGTTTCTATGTATTGATGGCCATTGGACTTAGAAGCATCTCGGATCGACGTTTATCCTGTATTTTTATACGTTGTAATTTTTCTAGACCGTATTAAACTAGAGGCTCTCAAAGAGCTTGTATTGCTCCTGGGCTTTGTGTGGCAATAACTTATGCAAGGAGTCCCAGCAATTTCCATGTACTGAAGATCATTTTTGTTGTTCATAGTTTCTCTCTATCTGTTAATGTTTTTAAGATATTAGCCAAAAACAGCAAAACTTGATAAACTTTACGTTTCAGGGGCAAATAACTCATGTAAGGAGTCATTGTATCGTATTGATGTAATTGAGACTTTGAAGACCATAATTTGCTGAGCAGTTTTGCTTTTTACAGTTTCTCTCTACCTGTTATTGTTTTCAAGTTATTGGCAAAAAAGAGTCAAAATTTAATTTTTAAAGGCCCTTAACTCGTGTAAGGAGTTGGGTGACCATTTC
>JAOXYH010000051.1:445053-457836 GCA_028566455.1 Botula fusca | reverse complement strand
AAACACCAAAAGGTAAACTATCAGAAACAATCAAATGAACAAACCGGAATTCACAATTGAAAAGTTAAAATTATTAATTTTGTCATAAAGGTTAGATTTCAAGCGTCCATTGTTGTCAATGTACAAAAACAAATCTGGCTATGAAGCAGAAGTGTGGTAGTGGTCGCTTTAAATTCAAGCTCACTGGGATAGAGACGATGTATACGGTTACGTACACATACTACTACTTAAAAGGAAATTCACAATTTGGAAAGTTTATATCATCACATTTGTTATAAATTTCTGATTTCAATCATCCATTATTGTCAATGTATAAATATATGACTATAGATATGAGGCAGAAGTGAGTTTGTCAGTGGTCACTTTAAATTCAGGCTCATTGAAGTAGATTAGGTGTAGTTAATCCTTAAAATTAGGATTATTGAGAGAATATGAAGAAAATAACGTATAGACACATATAGTACATCATCTGTATAGCGGAGGCTGTCAACATTTCGTGATGAGGAAAAAAATATTCATGGGAATGACTCTAATGTGTCGAAACCTTGTTTGCACAGTCTTTCTCTGCTTTAGAATGTCATTGTATGAAGGAGCCATGTACTGCATTCATTTACTTATCTTATCCAAACGGTCACTTAATGGAAGGAGTAAGATAATGCTGCTGTCATTCGTTTCTTGTTCAGACAGTATAGATGTAATTGGTTCACTTATATTGAAGGTATGACATCACTGAAATAACTAATCTAAAATGGTTATCTAACACAAGAGTCCTGATGAGTACTGATATAATTGACTTACCTTGACCAAAATGGCCGTGGTATGGAGGAGCCAGAGTTAGTACGGCTGTCATTTCATCATGATCAGCTGGGTGGATATACTCATATACACTGTTACCAGTTAGCTCAACCTTTAAAACATTAAAACTGTTCTCTATCAAATGTTGCATTTTCTTTTTGCCTACAAATATTTTTTTTCAGATTTAAACAAGAATGGAAAATTTTACTGAAAGTCTTGATTTTACTCAAATGAGAGTAAAATTGTACCTTTTGTATGCCAAAAATATTTCCATTTCATTGCACCTGCGTGTCTAGGCAATAATCAGACAAAAGGAATAATTTAAGAAATACAAAAACTGTCAAACATTATAACCCCCAAAAGATATATTATGCTCTATTTCTTAAAACAATTCTTTTTTATTGTTTGTGTACGAACCTTTCTAATTCCCGAGCAGGAATGATCAAAACAAGACACAGCTGTAACAGGAAAACATGCCTACCCTCCCGGAGCACTTGGTATCACTGATCTTACTTTTTGATATGAGAGGTCACATTGCTAGTGGTTTATTTTTTGTTCCATTCTTCTTCTGTTGAAATTTTGATGTTGTCTTTTTGTTATATTTTTGTACACGATTGTCCTATTCTTCGCCTCCCTGTGAGTTATTGTGTTTTGGACCTCCTCCCCTCTTCCTCAACATTGTGCTTTGGTATTCCATTGCCATGATATGTACAGAAAACAGAAACAAACTAACAAATAAAGTGTTTTATGTTAAGAAGATATACATGTATCTGAAAAGTTTAAATAAGCGATCCTTTAGTTCAAATATAGCAATGAAGACCTACCTGTGACAGTCCAAGATGGACAGAGGCTGTTTCTGATATGTACATGATTTTACCGTCTGGTGCAATGACAAATATAAAGCCATCTAACGTCTGAAAAATATTAAAATTCTAGTGGTATCTTGGTAGATTGGTCATGTGACGAACTGTATCGGTAATATCTGTTGCTCATATATACAGATTACCGCATTTACGGTTATTAAAAATCATCTCTTACAGAATTCAGTTAGTATACCTTGTATATGCTGTGTCATGTTTGTTTTTTTCTTTTTTTTTAACATTCTCTTATATTTTTTCTGTTTGTGTAGGAAAAAAACTATTCATGTCCAAATGTCATTATAATGAAAGTAATGATATTAGGCCTTTATGTCAATGAGTTAACAGTTTTTTCAATGATTGCTGGCTATATCTCACTGCCTAGACCATAAGTTTAGCTTCGTAGTCTCTCACCTAATATTGAAAAAGCAAGTAAAACAACAGTCGTGATCTATCTCACGAGACTTGTGTTTTTGTGATTTTGCAGAAGACCAACGTCTGGTCATTCGACGGTTACAATATGGAAATCCTTTTGTTCTTAATAAAATAGCATTATCTTGTGTCGTTTAATAAAATAAAAACAAATTACTTGCAAATCCCTTTCTGTTATCCGCCTAGTAAGATAAAAATAAATGATGTTTTGCGAGCTTAAGCTTATTCAATTGAAAATCAATTAAAGCGCCTTTTTAGTGGAGCTGTCAATTTGAAAGGCTTGACTGAATATTGATTAGAATGGAAATTAGATACACGTAAAATCACTTTCTCTGACTTTTATCAGTCTCTTTCCAAATGGTAGGATAAGAAGAAATGGAAAGTAGATTTCTTAATTACCATTTAAATTATAAGGAAACATAAGACGCCAAAAACGATTACAATTTGGTGGATAAAAAGCGTGAAGGAAATTAAAAATGGGCCAATTCCGGTGTTTTTGTGCCTCAAATTAAGCTCGCTATCGCTAGTTAATTGTTTGATGCTCTTAACATGTTTTCTGTGAATATTAATTGACTTTTAGGAGTAATATCTGTCAAAATTCCCGATAAAAACGTTGTATATTTCACCGAGAAACCAAGAAGAAAATTGCTTTAAAATGTTCAAGCTGCCAAGAGATTAATAATAAATAATTTTTTCTCAGTGTAATAAGAACTTATAAATAAATCATGATAAAACAGTAAATGAAGAAGTACATGTATTATTAATATTAGGTCATATATAAATACTTCGTTCTCTGTAACTGTTAAAAGTATAGAGTATTAAATTATTGAACATACTGACAGACGGACGGACTGCAGGACTTATTTGTACATCCTCTATATTGGCATATTCTCGCTTTTACAAAGTTTAGATAACAGGTGTGTTCTTCCAAAGTTTTGGTCCCTAGCTTCGCTGACGAGTGATTAATTTACGAAATGTGCACATCCAATGCATCAAAATTGGTATAAAATGGATTACACTTTGTTGTATAACAAGGGACTATGAAATAGCGTCACTGATGAGTCACTCTGGCGCAAAAAAAAATTCTTGCCTTAAAGTTTGATGTAATTTTGTCTATATAATAATTCAGGAGCGGACACAATAGTTGCTAAACATTACCGCTATCGCTAGCCTAGCGAACGAAAGTTTGAAAGGTATCGATAACAGAAACAATATGCGGCATTTTTTAACGTAACAATGATTTATGGTGATATGATTTTCAATTAAGAACCAGCTGACAGGGGTCAATAAGAAACATCCGATTATCTTCTGAAAAACAGGGAAACAGATTATAAATTCTCCATTTCTGACATAATTATCAACAATGAAGAGCTAATCAAAAAATTAAACAAAGATAAATTTGTTTTACCACAGACAAAATTACCAATATCATGTCTGATGCTTCGTCACGGAGAGAATGGGTCTGTTCTGACGAGATAAACTACTTCTGACAAATGATAAATATCTGCACAGGGACAAAAAGGAACATAAAAGGTTCTGACATCCAACTTGAAACACGGCCATATTAACATTTTTTATCTTACTGGTTGAAATAAAACTAATTTTGTTGTTCAAGTTACAAATATTTCTCATACCCGCGATATTTCTCAACATAAGTAATAATTAAAGGAAGTTTCTAACTTGTTTCTTCCAACTTATCTTTTTTCATAATAAGTAAGAAAAGAACTGAATCCCAACTCGATTTCTCAGTAGAAATTTGAAAATTGCAAGCAAAATAAAATATTACCTGTAGCAAATGAGAGCCCAATTCCTTTTCCAGTGGAGATTTGGGTGGTGACCTATGACCCCAAGCTTCACCAAGACCTGTGAAATACAAACAAATATATTAAATCGAATATACATCCATTGACGCAAAGTCGCTAATTGTATGAAGCGTTTTCAGTGCTTTGTGACACTGGATAGACCCGTGGTATGAAGTGTTCACTAGTGTTTTGTGCGGCTGAATTGAAGTGTTCACTAGCGCTCGATGCCACTGGACTGAATTGTTCACTAGTATTCTGTGACACTGGTTGAAGTGTTCACTATTATTCTGAGACACTGGACTGAAGTGTTCACTAGTGTTCTTTGACACTGGATTGAAGTGTTCACTAGTGTTCTAAGACACTGGAATGAAGAGTTCACTAGTGGTCTGTGACACTAGATTGAAGTGTTCACTGGTGTTCTGTGATACTGGATTGAAGTGTTCACTACTGTTCTGTGACACTGGACTGAAATGTTCACTAGTGTTCTGTGACATTTGACTGAAATGTTCACTAGTGTTCTTTGACACAGGACTTAAGTGTTCACTAGTACTCTGACATTGGATTGAAGTGTTCACTGGTGTTCTGTGAACTGGATTGAAGTGTTCACCGGTGCTCTGTGACACTGGACTGAAGTGTTCACCGGTGTTCTCTGACACTGGACTGAATTGTTCAGTAGTGTTCTGTGAAACTGTACTGAGGTGTTCACTATTGTTCTGTGACACTGGACTTAAGTGTTCAATAGTGTTCTGTGACACTGGACTGAAGCGTTTACTAGTACTCTGACATTGGATTGAAGTGTTCACTAGTGCTCTGTGACACTACATTGAAGTGATCACCAGTGTTCTGTAACACTGGATTGAAGTGTTCACTAGTGTTCTGTGAAACTGGACTGGGGTGTTCACTGCTGTTCTGTGATACTGGATTGAAGTGTTCACTAGTGTTCTGTGACACTGGACTGAAGTGTTCACCAATGTTCTGCAACAGTGGATTCAAGTGTTCACTAGTGCTCTGTGACACTGAATTGAGGTGTTCACTAATGCTCTGTGACATTAGGTTGAAGAGTTCAGTAAAGCTTTGTGTGACTGGATTTAAGTGTTCACTAGTGTTCTGTGACATTGGGTTGAAGTTTTAACTAGTGCTCTGTGACACTAAATTGAAGTGTTCGCTAGTGTTCTGTGACATTGGATTAAAGAATTTAATAAAGCTCTGAGACGAAGGATTGAATATTTCACTAGCGTTCTGTGCCATGTAGCTCGAAGTGTTCAATACTGTTCTGTGACACTGGACTGAAGTTTTGACTGGTGTTGCGAGACACTGGATTGGCCATTCGTATGAAAACTTTACCGTCACCGTGACACCGGATTGAAATGTTTACTTGTTTCTGTGAAATTGCTACACAAATGTAATTGTTTACCGCGACAAAGTGATACTAAACATAACACTCGTATGAAGCGATCATTTGGTACACGTAAAGCGTTTACTGGTGCATAGTTGAGCTGCATTTTTTCTGTGAGACTGGTTAGACTACTCATATGAAGCGTTCACTCGTTTTCAATGACAGATGATAGACCAGTCATATGTAGCATTCACTAGTGCTCTGTGACACTGTATAGATCACTCCAATGAAGTGTTAACTGGTGTCCTGTAATACTGTATCGACTATTCGTATGAACTTTGTACTACTAGAACGAGCACTAGTGTGGTATGTGGTCGCTGGTGTATTCACAATTGGTTAAGACTAACCGTTTGAGTTGTAGTCACATGTTTATTTTTGTGTATTTATTTGCAGCTTGGCAATGTGCAAATGATTTACTTTGGTTGTTTCATTTTTCTACAGAACCAAGCACTACTATATAGATTTGACTTACAACGACCTGTGCTTATGGATTTGAAAGGAATTTTAATACCGTGTAAGTGCTTATTTTCGCGGGGATTTTATTTTCGCTTTTTTCGCGAGGTTCTTGTATGCACGAACAATAGCCGCGAAACATAAAATTTTATAATTGCATCGAGGACTAGTAAAAATGCGTTCTTTATGACTTGGCCAAATGCTCCATCCAATCTCCTAAATGAATTGCTCTGCATTATTGTTGAATTAGTGTTAGTTTTCAGTAGTGTTAATGGGTCAAGCAGTATTAATATAATTTGTTATTATGTACCGACTGTTTTTGCCAGATTGTTCCTAGGTATTTTATGCACCTTTTGAAGTTTAGAAGATGAACAAAGACGATGGATTTCAAATTATAACACGACATTAGTTTTGGGTCTTTTGATAAAAAATTATAGAGAGCGACCCGGAGCAAGTGTGTGCAATAAAGATATATCATTGTATACACACTCCTCGGAAATAGAACCAACAACTAAGTGGACGATTACTACAGCAACTAATACAAAAAGATTTAACCCAACAGTAAAATATCATAAGCCGGACTTAATGAGATTTAAATCAATTAGACATCTATACAGGCATTTTGCATAATACAAGTCTAAGAGCTTGTTACTGGTTGAAATCCAATATACGACAGATATGACTGGAGGCTAGACGAGATTTTACAGTTTCTGAGTGTTTCTGTAGTTGTTTGATAATACTCTATGGCATTTGTCGATATCATAAGCTTATGTTAAACTTTATATATACATTGTAGCATCCAAGTTCTCATGCATAGACAGATGAGAATTTTTTTCTAGTTTTAGTCATCATACAAATGAGAGCTATTTACTTCAGTGAACATGTACATTCATGAATATTCATGAATTAGGAAAACGAGAATATGGTGTAATGAATATGTCACAAAATCCCTCGTTTAAATATGAAAGAAAACCAACATGGCTTTTATTGCTATTCTTCATAAAAAAGTCACAGTGAGGCCTTATTCAAGACGGACAGCTCAATTTAAAAATACAGAATAAAAAAACTTGTGATTTTTTTATTTTTATTTCTTCATTTTTTTATTTTTTTTTAATTTTTATTATTATTTTGCACTAGGAATAATGATACGCACAGGAAGCGGATGAAATTCGAGTAATAAATAATACAAATAAATAAAAACGGAGATATACTTGTAGGTTCTTTCTATGTTATTTGGCTGTTGTGTCGTCAACTTTACATATTAGTAAAATAAATCGGGAGATTCACAAAGTATAACCATTTTAGTTTCAAGTTTTAAAATGCCTAAGTGACAGATTACACATACGAGTTTAAAATTAAAAGTTAAATAATCCGTCAGAAATATAGTTTATTGAGCACTTTTTAACTTTTTTATCGATTGAGATTTGTTTTCGTTTCAATATTATTTATTAAAAAGTGGGCGATTTAGAACTTGCACACCTGTGTACATTTGACTTAATCGCCTTTATGTCTGTAGAATAAATTCATATTATTTTTGTATGTGTTTCTATACCCTTATCGTTAGACTTAAATGCCCGTTATATCTACACAGCAAGGTCCCTACCCCAAAAACCTAAATAAACAATATAGAATCACCAGGGACCTATCTAAGTTTGTATCTTTATGATTGATAATTCTTTCTTCACCGATTGCCACTTTTACACTGGTCACAGGTGTGAAAACTCGTAGCTTGTGACACCTTGGGAAATTCTGCAAATACTTTACAATTGAAATTTGGAAATATTTATCTAATCTTATGATTCTATTGGCAAATTTTCAAGATAAGACAAACTATAGGATTCATTGAATATATTGACAGTAAGATAATTGAGCCCAGTTTACAGTTTGATAAAGTGTGTATACACCTGATAATATTTACTGTATTATTGGTAGACAATTAGTTGTGTCCGGTAGCTTTCCCTGCGATGCACAACCATACAAAGCTTGAACACACACAAAAAAAAACCCAGCCTAATAGTCCATTATATATACCAAAGACGAGAGAACCGAACCTTAGAAGGAAATACATAGGTCAATAACGGAAATGAAAGACTGCATGCAAAAAGTCAATTCAGCATCAGATGGAGATGTTCTATAAACTTTTAAACTTGCAAGTCGAGTTTCTCTTTGATGAACCGTACCTTTTAATGAGTAAAACCTTCATTCAGTCTACCAACTCTGTTTTATGATTAATTACATCGGACAGGTGCAAAAAAAGCATCAGATATGATCCATTCGAACACGACTAAGTTTTTTCGGTTTGGTCACGTTCGGGGTGTTAATTTTTGTTTGTTTATTGGTATCAACATATGTGTTGATTTCAACACACAGTTCCATTGGATCAAAGGTGCTGAATGATAGCCGGGTCGTTTGAACTCTTTGACGTCACTACAGACCTAAAGAACAAAGGAACAAAGTTCATAACCTTGATGAGAAACAAGCTAGAGTCGACAACGACCGAAATACACCAAGGAACGTACTTAAATTTGCTCTCTTTTCGGCAGTTCCATTCTCGCAAAATGGTTAAGCTTCGGTTTTATGCCCTAAAAATCAATCTGATATATAAAAAATTATGTTTTATATAAAATCTGAGCATGGCTTTTACTATTATCGAGATGCTACGTACAGCTCGTAGAAAATACAATATTACACGAAAGGGGCAATTAAAAAAATAAAACATTTGAATCACAACTCAATTTATACAGAAAATGTATTTTACCGTATTAGAATGTTTAACCAAAAAAGGGGAGATTTATCAATATATGCCAAGTTTTGTGGTAATGTCCCGCATTAAACGTCGGTGATTTATTTCGACATTTTGCAGGTGTCTCATAGGTGGTCATCCACAAACGTTTTATTGCTTTAAAAGTCTGAAATGTAAATAAAGAAGACAATTCTATAATGTGTTAATCCGGTCCTATTATAACCTTGTATTAAAAAGAAAGACTAGTTCAAAATGAACCCACATGTCGAAAATTGACGTTATTCAATGGTAAGAGACCTTCAAATGCTTTAAGGATTGTTTCTAAAATTCCATACTATGTATAGCAATGAATTATAGTTGTGCAGTTTGTTTACCCCAGGTGTTACGGCAACAAACCTCCTCTTAATACCGGATATTGCTCACATCACCAAACAGGATAAACCATTAATACAGAAATGTAAAACATCTAACGTCAACTGATAGATCGCCCGTGTAATAAGGACTCTAGGGCTGGGTGTTATGTGTTTGTTTGTAATACAATTTTTTATCTAGTCTGAGCATAGCGACTATGTTTTGGACGGACTGTAGACCATTGAAAGTATGATGCAAACAACGTCACTGAAGGGTATATTATATCGTGGACAGATGTATAAAAGCCACCTCGTCCCAATCCTTATCCCTAAACACCCTGTGACCTGTAGCAATGATCGTGCGAAAGTGTAGTGAAACGCGATATTTTTTTGGTTATTTTCCCCAGAAGATTAGAAATGTTTTAAAATTTCGAGAAAAAAATCATGTATTTGCACTTAGTATGGAAACACATAAAGGTATGAAACAAGAACCACTATCACACCTTACTGACAAACTGTTAGGACTAGGGGCAAAATGGCCAAACTGCATGGTTGCCGTTTTGACAAGTTACAGAAATGTTTAAATACGCCGCTGTACCAGACCTATTTATTGACAAAGAATTCAAGCTCCTTACTCTAGCACGTTTTTAACGTAATGTCACAAAAATCGCATGGAAAGTAATTATATGTGCAGTCTATACATGTTGTCGAGAGTTGCTGAACATAATTAGATCATAAGTTATGCCATAATTTCTGTGTGAAAACATACAATAATTTGGTTCCCACAACTGATGACGGGGAGGCTATAGTCAGGTCGTATCTAAATATGATAAAAGTCTCAAAAGATTTCCATCTGTTACACCACTCTGCTTCCTATGATATGAGTCAATAAGATGGATTTATTACAAACGAAGATTCTCCCTCTTTGTATACAACACTGATTTGGACCCACCGTCTCTGTGGTTGACTACGGGTATAACGGATAATCCTTAATTGAAAATTTTTCTGCCTTTTTGATTTTAAATATTATCACCACATATTAATTGATTGTATTGGCCATGCAGAACTAAATATGATTTGTATGCACATTTATTAAAACTTTCATTTTATCTGGTTCAATTCATAAAAGTAGATATTTTTGGATGTGGTATATCAATGCATGGGAAACCGTTTTTGGATGTGGTTTATCAATATATGGGAAACCATTTTATATTATTACATGAACAAAAACTTTATTTACTGTAAAATTACTATGTACCTCATGTCATTAAAATTCAAATACTGCAATTAAAACCATTACTCGTTCGAAATCGGTTACTTATATAGATATGAAGCTAAATGTCATCATTTAAAAAAACAACGAATTGGTCGACCCGGCTTCACTTATAATAATTTTTTTTCGACACAAATAATGAAACGTGTTTCGTTCTGTAGGTGTTTTGCGTTTTGTACAAAGATATCATAAAATTGAATTCCTTCAAAAATTTAAGCAGTAATGCATTAATAACTAGGCCTCTAAGATCCAATTTCTTGTTGAATTAAATTGTTCAATCCCAAATAGTAGGAGATTAGGGGTCATTAAATACTAGCTATTCACGAAAAAATAATAAAAAATAAATTAAATAATATATGATGTAAAAAAAGAATAAATTAATAAGCAATTAAAACAAAAACAAAAGTCAAAGAAATATTTTTTTTTCATTAAAGGGGTATAACTCCTACAAATGTTTTATATTATCTCGTATTTGAACTGAATCAAGATTTTGGAGTATCAATCTGCAATAATAGTTTTATTCAAATAGAAAAACTAAAATGCCAGAGTATTACAGTCCGAACGGACAGCATTTCTTTATTCCCCGGTCTCGTTGCGGGAGGGGGGGATAAAAACAATATTGTAGTGAAAGAAACTGCGATGTTTACTTCAAGTCGAACACATTACCTGATATGGAACACTTATTGATAATTTTGGTACCTATATCTTGGGTCTAAATGTGAAACGTGGGTACATGTACATGTGGTCTTTATCTGATGATGACGGACTAACGACCTTTAGGCCCATCTGTCAGTGACCCACGACAATACCTTATCATTGATCGAGATGTATATCATTAAAGTGTGAATTTCACTCTCTGTGTAATATTTACAGAACGATATCGAATGTGGCTTTTCCGTTCCAAACTTCGTTTTGTTTGCTAACTATGTTTGCTCGACATTTCTTTATTAAGTCACTAATTGACTACTGTTTTTTAAGCTCCGAAACCTTGGTCTAGCTGTAAATATTAGCTTTCCAAAAAAAATCTGTGTTCAAACAAAACATCTTTTTTCACGATAACTCTGTTAATTATGGATTGTACAAAAGACGAGACGGTACATATATGGATGGATAGGAGTTATATTACTGTCAACACAACATGTAAATCCGATTAAAAACCATCACAGAAGGTTCTAAATATTCAAACTTTACATTGTCCGTGTGTCTTCGTTATGCATTGTTTGAAGACCTACAATGTTTTAACAGCTAATAAAAGCCCTTTCCTTTCAAACAGCCAATTTTTACTTTCTTAATTGAACGAACAAGAGATTTTCGTACTGATATAAATAAAATAATAATAACTTAATATACTAATAATAAGAAATGTAACTAGCTATATATAATTAATAAGTTTAATCGTTCTAGTTGGTTAACCGAGAGCTGCAACCTTACGAAACTAGATTGCCTTACATTTGCGAACCCTTTAACATTACATTTGGGCAGTTTTATATATGTGTAATTGCACCGTTTCAAATGTTCATTTCTTCAAGTATTATTTCCACAGTACATTTTCCGTTAGGCAGACAAGTGCCACTTTTTCACCAACGGATAGATTGGGGGGTGAAAGTAAGATTTAGAGCACGATATTATTTAACGATATACTATGACCATTTTAACATATATATGTAAATATATTCATAAAAACGAAAATGAAAGGGTAAAATTGTTCGTTACAAAGGTGCTGGAATTTTCGTGGATCGTTTGTTGTTTTGACTCTGGAGTTAGAACATATGCCCATCCTAAACTTAACTGGATATTTACTTTTGTCCTAAGTTTCCTTTTTGAACTTTTTTCAGAATAAAACGAAAAAAAGAGAAATTTTATTACTTTTATACTTCTTCGTTCAAATGTTGGTTCGGGAAATTTGTTGTTTCTTGTCATTTAGTTTCTTTACTGAATTTTATAGTAACATGCGTACATTTGTAATGTAAAATTTGGTGAGCAGATTACTACGTCCATGTGGTGAGTGATTAATTTTTTTTTTTATTATAACTGTAATTTAAATTTTCCAGTTAAAAAATTTCATTTTCATCCAAAAAAATAGTCAGAAATTGTCGTCGGATCAACATTTGAAGAAGTATAAATATTTACGCACAACAATTTGCATAAGTTACTGGTAACTGTGCATGCCTATCAATAGAGATGAATATTTATTAAATGAAATTTATTGCGTAAGTTTGAAAGATTATCTATTATTTAAAAGTTTGTCCAGATCTTTCATAAGTTTAGGTTATAGCCATTTTTTTTTAATTTTGCCATTTTGTCGATCTGACTTAGTATGGATTTTTTGCAACCCCAAGAGTCGTTAATAAGAAAGATTTGAACGCGAAAAACAATACACTTTTTTTCATTTATATAGAGACAAATTTGCGATTTACAATTACGACAGTTTATGCTTTATAAATTAGGAAGTCTGGAAGCTTTTCTTCCACAAATAAGAAAAAAAAATATATCTTCCTTTGCCTAAACAGCAAGGAGCTAAGCCTATATACCTATATAACTCAATGAATTGTTATAAACGGGACAGAGAGTGCTAGCTTGTAATTTTATTTTAGATATTTAAATTTCATTTTTTTTCTTTTTTTTTACATATAGAATTAGCAGATCACAGAAAGTGTTTTATCATTTTGAATAATAACCATT
>JAOXYH010000051.1:410256-421461 GCA_028566455.1 Botula fusca | reverse complement strand
CTGTAAGACACGGATGCCCACCCTAAAATCCATATTAACACAAACCTTAATCACATGACCCAATTATTGTACGACCAAGACACATCTACATGTAATTGATACACTATGCTTAGTTGCAAAGAAATGAACTTAACACAAAACTTGACCAGCTGTTCAAGTATAAAATGTAGGTAATAAAGACCCAATTATTGTATGACTGCTCATTACTATCAAAGACACATATTCCTATAAGTTTTACCGATACCCTATTCTTAGTTCCAAAGAGATGAACAAATGCAAAACTTAACCACAGTGGCTCCAGTGTAAAATGTAGGTTATAATGACCCAATTATTGTACGACTGCTCAGTTCTATCCAAGACACATCTACAGATGAAGTTTCATTGATACGCTATTCTTAGAACTTAAATGCAAAACTTAACCTCGTAATTCGGACATGGACAGACAAGGGTAACTCTATATGCCCCTTCAACATCCGTGAGTGGGGCATAAAAAACCTGTTATAGAATCCAAGAATTGCGCCACACAAAAAATGTACAGATGGACATAGAGGGTAAATCCAGTATTACCCACCAAACTTTGCATGCAGAGGGGGGATGGGGATATAATCTGGAGCTGACAAACTTGCATCCAAATCTCAGAAATCTAGTAGAATCTGAAAATGCGGTATGTGTCAAGTAAGTTCAATGTATCAAGCTTACATGGATGGGCCAAATACAGCAGCTCTAAAAAGTCAGCTAGCAAATGGAGAACCATAAAACTGATGTAAAGAAAATCACTGAATGCCATCAGTGCATCCACACAAGTAAGTCTCTCCTTCAGTGTATTACATCACAGGTAAGATGATAAGTGAAAACTCCGCATAAACTGGAAACTTGTGTAACCTAAGTACTCCGTCACACTCATATTTTAAGTAAACAGAACTGAAGTAACGTCTCGCTACCGGAATGCTTTGAACACTTCCATGTTTAATCTCCTAAGATGAACAGAATCAAAGACTAATGACCAGAACATTTTTTACATTTTTACTTTCCACAAGTATTCTGTAAAATTTGTACACAGATAATGGCATAATATATATATATTTATTTATCTTCATCAATATCTGTACAATTAGTGCACAAACAATGAAAGGCCTGGGTATATAAACAGCAGCCAAAAATAACAACCAATCAAAATCAACCAGTTTTTTTTCTACCTCTGTATTTAATGCTAACTGGAAGCTCCACATCCACTGTGTGGCTTTTTTCACTACTTTTAAGCTAAATTTTTTACTATGTAAGATCCAAATTTTTAATGTCAGTTCAAAGTACCGATAAAATGAATCAGAATTCTGTTCTCTTCACAGGAAACTCTGAAAATTTTACAAAATATTTCTTTATTAAATGTATGCTCTTAAACATTCCAGTCATACCAGATTTGGGGTACACCAGACATAGATAAAAGCATGGTACTTCCAGTTAGTATCATGTGTTATAATTCTTAGAAATAAACAAAGGTATACATTTTAATTAGTTTGAATTTTTAACAACTTCTTCAAAATAGACTATGAATATCGACAATGAAAACAACAATGGAGCTATGTTAACAATGATAACAAATGATCACAACACAGATGACCTTGTATGTCCAGTTAGTACAAGTAGATATTGGTACAGGCTGATAAATCTAATGGTAAAGTGTGAAAATATTCATCATCAGTTCAGGCCTTAGCGAACTCCCATGGCAACAAATAAATCCTTGTATTCTCACTAGTTCAGAATAAATTCGAGTGAGCAAAAAGTTATAAGCGTTCATTTTTTTATGGCGCTTGGGCCAGGTAAGGTAAATGACGATGGTCTTCTTCACAAGAAAACTTCCGGTCTTAAACAAGTCTAGTGTACTGCGTTTAGTATTTTTTATAACTATGAAAAGCGAACATGAATTTTACATTATTTCTAACAACAGACCAAATGCATTCCCAGAGATAGGTTATACAGCTGTATATACATAAAATGTTGGAGCCATACGTGCTAGGCCATCCCCGCTTTTCTGAGGTTCATATTTCCAAGTTTCTGTCTTTTACACTTAGTCAACAACTCCTTATTAGAATGAAAAGTTCATTGTTAGTTGATACGATATAAAAACCTTGTACTAACTGGACATATGACTGGTCAGTTCATTACTGGCACTCAATCTATTGTCATGATATACTACAAATGCAGGAAATCTGACTGATGTATGTTACTTAGTCATTACAATACAAATCAATGGTACACAATGGCCAAAAGAAATTCATAATCATTTTAACAAAAATATATAATTCTGGATATTTAACAATAGCTACTCAAATATAAAGTAATCAATGAACAGAAATTATTTCGTGAATTAAAAAACATCAAACTTAACAGAGCACATAGAATTATTGCAAAAAGTTCCAAAGTCCTGTACAATTTCATGAATATTAACAAGCATGTCACATTACATGAAATGCAAATCACCTTGCATTTGAACTTGATTTAATTATCCGGATTATGTGTATTCCTCTACTGGAGGCAAACTATTCCGTGCCTATAGAAAAGCCATCCAAAGGACAATCTTCTTAAAAGGGAAATAACTCCCTATTAATAAATCTAAGTTGGGAGTGTGCAAAGTCTGTTCCATGTTGTCATTTAGCAAATCATTTTGTTACGTAAGAGTCCGCCTACACGAAATGAACAGACTTTGGAATTTGGCAACAATAATTAAAGGTTCTTCATTAAAAAAATCTGACATCTTGAGGAAAGTGGAACTAAATATAGCATGTAAAATTTTCATAAAACTTAATAATTTTTAAACATTTAAAATAAAACAAGAATACCAAGAGTGTTAATTAAGTACCTGATTCAATCACAGCACAGATATTGGTAACAACTAAATAGTTTTTTAACACCTTGTATTTACGAGGTTTGCCCTGATGTTTGAATCCTGAATATGCTAGACAATACTATACTACTTCCTAACCATTTGCCTGTCAACCAGACAGTCTTAGCAGTTTCTCTCTACAGTTCCAGAAGTCCAACTGCTCATAATTTTGGCTGTTAATATTTTACTATGTAGATTCAGCAATTTTTAAAGAGCCAAATCTCATCAGTTCATAAAATTTGTTTCACTGAGAGAATACTGTTAATTCCTAACACACATAGTATGGAAGAAATCTTGTTTATTACAACAAAGCTGAGAGACAAATAAGCCATGTATTGCTTCGTACTACTCCATTCTACTATGTGACTTCATTTACATGATTATTCTATGCAAGAAATATTGAGCAAATTACAAGACAAATATACAAATATAGACATAGGTATTTCCCCTTTATCAAGGAAAACAACATCTTACTTAACTCTACATGTCATCAATATGATTTTATAAGAAATGTCAAAAGCTAACATTAAAATACCCACAATTTGGACACTTTCAAATATTTTAATGCAATAAAAATTTTAACAATTTTAAACTGTCTGTGCTTCATGTACTGCCATAGCAGACAGAAAAAAAAATTTTAAACTCCAACAAAAATATGCATATGATCCCCCTTACTGATCCCCAATCCAAGTCTTCTTTAACTGACCAGATAAACTGTAAATACTGACAGTTTAATGATGAGTTCCCTCCCTTGCCATTTATGTTTAAAATATAAATTTGGTAACATTGCACTGTACAACAAAATATACATAAAAAATATGAAAATTATATGTAAAAAGCAGAAATGAATATAAAATATGAGCTGAAATATTTACAAAATAAAACCGAAAAATACAAAGCACTTAAAACTAGCTGCTAGAATTAAAACATCCAAAATCTAAAATATCAGACATGAAAAAAAAATAAATGATTTAAAATCAATGTAAACAAGCATGTAATTTTCTCCAATGACTTGTTCCCCCAATCCCCAATACCTTATAAAGAAAAAAAGTTCTTTGTCCTGGAATAATATCCTAAGTTCCCATTTTTCACTTCATTCTACCGGTATCATTTCAATGAAAAGATAATATTTTGATGTTGTAAATTCTCCAGTATACCACCGGTTGTATCACCATTCAATTCAATCACAGCTATCTAAGAAAGATAATAAAATAATTTCTCCATTGCACTTTCAAGTTTTAAGAAAGAATAACCTCCCTTTGTTAAAAACTAAAGAATCTGAAGCACTAATACAACAAACAATATATACAGAAACAAAACAAAAGTTACAACTAAACATTATTCTGAAGCAATAAATTTTCTTTACAATTCCTGAAATGCACACAGTAATCTCATAGATTATTACTTTACTTTTAGATTTTATAGGGTAGTTTGATTCTGTCGTGTTCTTCATCAAATTAAATTACTGAATGCTCAAATCCATACTTTGCTTTCACAATAAACAGTGAAACTTGTATATATGAGACCATACCGAAAACGTGTGTAAACCAAACCTTGTTTGAGGTCGGTCACACATTCATAATGAACCGAAACTGTGTTGAACCAAACTTACTTTTCCATTTTAAGGGGTTTAATTTTAGACTGTTCTTGAAAACTAGCCCACCACAAATAATAACCAAAGTAGTACATCTTTTATCGTTCAACAGAAATGATGTGATGTCTGCACCTCATGGAAGTCCTCATTTCCATAAAAAAAATGCACAGTTATATATGTCTTAAAGTAAATCGAATCGAATGCACACTCAGCTAATACAGTGTACATGTGGTATAGCCAATCAAAAGCCTACATGACTAAAAATAGAATTAAATTGTAGTTAAATCCAAGCAAACCCTACATAATGCACCCATAATAGAATTGGCAAACATATTAACTATTAGATTCAATAGAATGCTATATTAAACTGCTCCAGTTGTCGGACAGATAACTAGTGATAGGTTATGTACTTCTTCCCTTTTATAACACTCCATATCATTAGATAAGTGGACTTCTGATTGCACATATATCAATGGTGAAGAATGTATTAATTTTATGAAGCAGAATTTAACTTGAATAATCTGTCTCGTTCACAGCTTATTCTAGCAATGTCACAATATAAACTAACAGATTTATGATAAGATTATTTAAATTAGCCTCACTGGCAGCTTCAGTCACATTTCCTTTTTACTTCACTAAAATTTATAGGGTCCCTTGTAGCTCCATTAACGTAAAAAGTTGTGTCTCATCTTTGGCGACTTTTGACTTTTGACAGGGGCGATAATTAAAGTGCAGTTTATATAAATGATACCTACAACAGTTCCAGGACAAAATTTATGCAGAACTGTTAGACCCCAAGGCTATACCACACATATTAAACTTATGACTAGCATACAATCCATGTAATAATGTTATAATATTACTTTGCCTTTGGCTGGCAACCCTAATTAAACCATCATAGGAGATCAATACATTCAAAATAGCATTCATTACATAACTTCCTTGTTACAAGTTCTTCTGTGTTGGTAATCAGACGGACCATAATCAATTACATTCTACATGCATAAAAGATACAGAGGCTGCATTTGCATTGTTTAGCAGTCTAGTCAAAATTCCCAACTTTTCTCACCTGACAATTAGCACATTTTGGTCAGGTGATGAAATTTTATAAGTATCTGTAAATCCATATTCTAAAAGGGAAAATGCAAGAAATCAGATGTTTTGATTTTTTTTGTTTGAAAAGGCATGCCTTTCACGAAATCTGAATAACATGTCATGTTAAGGTCGTATCAGGACATTTTTTTGGTCAAATGATAGGGGAATTACCGTTTAGTTTACCAAACATATATGACATTCAGGTGTGAGTACCTACAATTGTTACTATTAACCTGAAGCATGTTCTGCCCAAGCCATGATTTAATGATAGTCCATTATCTTCTTTTTTTTTGTGCCAGTTAAAAGCCAGACCAAAAAACTTTTTTATATTTTACAATGCAACCAATGAAAGCACAAGACCAGAAATCTTGGACACCTGCAGGTGAGATTTTCATAGTCTCCAACTTGGCAAACCTCATTGGAGAGCAAGAAATTTCATCCTCAGGTTAAGATTTCCTGTCTTCTACTTTCCCCAGTGTTAGATTCTATATTAAAATTGCATCTCTACTTGATGTCATCATTACCTTTTTTAACAAACTGTAAAATGCATGCGACAATGTTCTATACTAATCAATAAATACAGCTGAGCAAGAAAGCAAATATAGAATTTAATGGGACAATTAAATATCAAGGACTGAACCAAATTTCCAGCATTAATATGGGCATAAAACATTCATTTCTCTTCTCCATGTACAATTTTTGTATTCTATTTAAAATAAGTGATGTGAATGACTGGACTATAAAACATGGTTTCATACTCACTGAGGTATTAATAGGTCAGACAGAAATTCAATAGAGGAGAATTTCATTTGAAGAAGACAATATGTTATCAATGACTGTTCATCATTACATCTGACATGAAATCAAATAAAAGAAAATTAAGTGACAGGTGACTGATCACAAGTCCATATTTCCTTATAGAATTTATACTTTATCGACTGATGCATTTATTAAATTAGAGATGAATTTTAATGTTGTTTGAATACATGTAGTGTTTAAATGTACAGGCATTCTCATTTTGAAACACTGTAAACTGTGTTTCAATTCTAATTGAAATATTCTTCACGCAATATCTAATTGAAGTGGAACATAATATTTGTTCTTCATTTATCCTTCACAATAAAAATCCAACCAAAAATAGTCGAAGTGGTTCTTGCTTGATTCGCTATTGTTTGAAAGTGAGGAAAACGGAACTTCCTTGTAATATGAATTTTCTTTTAAGGATTTATTTGCCCTATTTGCACTTATAAATTACAATTACCTTACATAAAATTCAATCAGAAAGTATTGTTGTATCAATACAAGTAGCCAATAAAAAGACACACCAAAGTAAATTTCTACTTTATATACATATGAGCGCAGTGCATGTCACGATTCATCTCGTTTAAATGTTTAATTATACATTGATCAGAAACCTGCAATACACTTTATGTGATTCAAGTCCTTTTTATCTTTAAGAATTCAATCTAATAATTTCTCAGTGCAGAACTTTCAAAATATTAACCGACTTCCTTAACAAAATTTCAACGTTTCAATTTAACCAATTTAATGATTTCCGAACCAATAATAGCTCTTTTAAGACATTCTCTGATATTACAGACGAATCGTATTATTTTCCTGGGAAATATTATGTGGTACAAAAATCTCCGTAACAATCGATATTATTACATAGACTTGTAATAGACTTCAACTGTGAATCCTACAGAAGTAATTTTCAGAAACCAATCATTTGTGGGTGAACTTTAAAAACTGAGCTGTAATTACTGTATCTGTGGTTAAATTAAAATGTAAGGAGCACTCAAAATAGCTCTACCTAAAAATATGATTACAGTTATACGTGTAATTATCGTACAATTTTATTATCGTCATACACATAGGACTTAATAAATGCAATTCTTAAGTCACCACGATCACTCCTATTGTCATTAGTTAGAACTGTTAATGCCTTAAGGAAAAGTACAATGTGAAACCTGTTTATGTGAAAAAAAAGGAAAAAAACCCTAAAAGCACTTATATTTGAAACAAGTACAAAAATAGATCTGTGCTTGTATGAATAAGCTTTCATGCCACTTCAGGTATACCTATTGTCATGGAAATCTGATTGCAAATAATTGGCAATTCTAAAGTTGCCACTCAAATGACCCTTGTTTGCATTAAGACACCCATAATAAGCTATTACCAAGACCATTTGACCATCTAAGCACCTTGTACAGGTGTGAGAAATATCCTACTTTATCACTCCTAAAAAAATGAAGTAAAATACATGTCTAACATCTTTTCAGTTCATACAATAAAGTGTTTCACAACTTAATGCAAATGAAAACTTCTCAATCTCAAATTATGTAATTTCATATAAAATCCTGGTACCTGTGTGAAATCTGACTACATGTAATCAAAACTGCCTTCTACTGTAATTATACCGTATTCGTCCAATTAAGCACCCCACTTTCCTAAAAAGCACCCCTTACTTACTTTTCCAACAAAATGTGAATAAGCACCCATTAAAATCATCATAAATTATCACCCTTTGGCAGAAAGACATCAATATTTGCAATCTTCATCTTCCCTTTGATTTTCAAACTGGAAATACAATTTTGAAGGTAAATTCTAGTCAATAAACAGTTCCAGACAAGTAAAAATTCCACATTTGCCCAATATCAATACACCCTCCCCCCTTTTTTAAACACCCTAGACACTTAACTGGACGAATACAGTAATATATAGTTCTGAACACTTAAATTTTTTCTACATTTTTTTTGATCACCCAAAATGTATAACATGTCTTTTTGAACACTTTTAAATGTCCACATTTTATATAACCCAAATGTACCCTAGACTTGAGTTTTTTAGCATTAGTATTGATTGAAATGTCTCCCAGATTAAAATCTTCTGCTAATAGCTTTACATTACAGGTCTCCCCTCCAAAGTCCCACTTCAAATACAATTCTTTAACTCAATCAATAATCTGGTATAGTCAAACCCAATCTATCTGGCTGCAGAAAATTGACTTTATATAGATTTTGCCATGTAGAATGATCTAGGTCATTGGCATGAACACAGAGAGCCAGTTAATGACCTAAATATCGTCTTTTACCAAGTCCCTGATGACAAGGGCTCTACAGGAGGAGAAACCAATTGCATTTGTGCCAAAAACTGAAATTCCTGTTTTTGCGTGGAGGACTGTACTGGAAGAAACTGTGAATAAATATTTGCGCCAATGAGGAAATGTGACAAAAAGCCCTACAAGTTGCGCTTAACTTTGCCCATCTAACATAAACATTTTCTCTAGTGAAAGTTTTTTTATGAAGTAATACAGATTTTTGTGTCACCATTCATGATTTTCAAAAATAAAATTAACTCATGATTTTCAAAAATAAAATTAACTGAGAAAAAAATCCTACTGTAATTAGCATCCATTTTTGCATTTAAAATCAATCTGATACAAACTACCTTGTGAACTGCAGCATGTTTGAATGTACAAGTGTCAATGTGAATTCATTAGATTTTCTACCACATTATGTCAAATATTCTACTACATTATGTCAAATATATCACATGAATTTGAATATATGCAATTAAAAAATACACAACTTTTAAAAAATTGTCTAGACTCTGTGAGCCAATCATGTATATAACTACATGTCATTTGATTTTGATATAATCTACCAACACTACTACTGTATTTTGCAATCTTCCAATCGTTTGCCGGTACCACTCGGGACAGCCCAAGCCCACTATGCTGCCAGTGTTTTCTGTAACAATTATTTATATCACAACAAGCGACAATCAGTAACAACAAAACAAAACAATATCACACATATTACTCCATTAACGTATTTCTTCCTTTTCTAAAATTCCCATTTTGGGGGAATCGAAGCCTAAGCTATCGATAACATCATCGAACCAAGTTTTGGCTTGTATCCGCATTTGAGGTAGGGTCAAAATTAAAATCTAAGCTTCCCTCTAAACTGAGCTCATGTTGTACCATTTGGTCCATGTCGAATCCTTGATCGAAAAAATCGGGATCAATGTCGTTCAGTGAATTTGACGAAGTTGGTTTTTGAGCCTGAACAGAATGAGAAGGAAGCTGCTGTTGTGGAGGAAGAGATGACGTATTCAGCATTCCTCCGATACTTCGATTCACCGTAGGCTGCTGTTGCTGTAAAGGCATGTTCAGTAGATTGTTGTTCAGGCCATTATTATTTAACTGCAAACCTGTTGACATTTGACGATTTTCATATTCCGCGTTATTATACAGTGATGCGTTAGGGATATCCGACATATTAATAAAACCCTGAGTTTTTTGAGTTAAGGCAGCCCTCAGTAATGAATCAGTAGGGGCTTCCAAGCAGCGCTGAAGAATGGATCGTTCCTGCTGTTGGTGCTGCTGACTCTGCGTGATTTGTTTGTTCTGCGGAGACTGTTGTGTTGTCACGTAAGTACGCTGGTTTCCATAATTAGGACTGATCTGTTGACGTGATTGTTGTGGCGACCGTGCAGATGACGACAGCTGCTGTTGCGGACTAATGTTTAACTGCAGCTGTTGCGTATTAATGTTTAACTGATTCATTCGTGGACTCGTTCTTGATGACATCATCAAAGAATCCTGCTGGGAATATACTGAATTAGGCTGACATCCATAAACTCTCATATCTGCTGCTGTAAGCTTTTGAAGATTAAGATCGTTATATGTGCTGTTGCCTTGTAAACTTAACTGCTCCAAACTCTGTTGTTGCTGTTGCGGACTTCTTCGCATAGAATCACCAGGATATGCAGGGGGCGCTGGAAGGTTACGATACTGAGCATTGTCATTATTGGCACTTTGATCACTATACTGGGACAGGTTCACATTTGTTAACGTTACACGATCAGGATTCCCCATCATCTGCGTCAATGGTATAGTCCCATCAAATAACATTTCAATGTCATTATTCTGATCAAGGCCTGTATTAATGCCATTGCTATTATCACTGCTTAAGCTTATTTTGTTTGAATCGCCCAACTTCATTCCATCAACTAATGTATCGACCAGCTGATCATACTGTCCCATCTGTTCATAGGACTGTTCATAGGAATCTACGGAATCCAGTTCAGCTCCCCAAGGAATCGGGGACATAGGCGGCACTTGACTGTCATGGAGATCAGGTTCATTAGCTGCTTGAATTGGTGACAATCGGCCACAACTACTTGCATTAGAACCTACCCGAGGTCTTATCTCAGGACTTAGTGGAAAGCTATGAGGAGAGTCTAAGAAGTCGTCACCAGATGGTGAACCATTCATCATATTTTCCATTAAAGCTGCACGAACAGCTTCTACCTTCTTTTTCACACGTCCACGTCTTTTTTCGTAACTTTTTGTTTCCATACTCCCTGCACGTCTACGTGGTGTTTTCCCAGGTTTAGCATCAGGGTTCAGAACCCACCAAGAACTTTTTCCAGTGCCTTCATTTTGAATCCTCATGAACCTACTATGGAGGGACAAGTTGTGTCGGATGGAGTTCTGGAAAGACAAATAAAGCATTATTCATAAATTGTTAAAAGTTTAGCACCTTCCATAATGTCCTTCAGTGTTCAAGAAGCCAATTGAAACTGAAGCAGGGTGGACTGCCTAAGACCTTCTACAGATCCTAATATT
>JAOXYH010000051.1:180552-193868 GCA_028566455.1 Botula fusca | reverse complement strand
TTATTTTCTTGGGAATTGGGGATTTGATCATTATTTTCTCGGGATTCCGGGATCAGACCCCCTCCTACCCACCCTCATATAACCAAATAAACCAAATGTAGATCACACTAAGGCCATGCCAAGTTAATTTATAGATTCTCATCCACCTATTTTGAAAATAATGTGGCGTATGGGAGGATTTTATTTTTTAATTTTTTACTGATTTTCATTGAAAATCTCATTAAATTGAAATAATTTAGTCCAAACTCCAAAATAAAAATATTTTTAAAAAATGGGGTTTACGGGGATGAGAATCTATAAATTAATTTGATATGGCCTAATAAAAAAATTGGAATGGCCATTAGATATATAAATAGTAACAATCTACATAATTAATTACGGGAATTTTTTTTTAAAAATGGGACAGCATCGTTTGTATTTATTTCAAATGTCCTTGTAGGATTGTGTGTTGAACCCTTACAGAAATGATTT
Source organism: Botula fusca (assembly GCA_028566455.1). NCBI lineage: Eukaryota > Metazoa > Mollusca > Bivalvia > Mytilida > Modiolidae > Botula > Botula fusca. The sequence continues at coordinate 193,397 of JAOXYH010000051.1, read as the reverse complement.
CACAGATATACATCATATCTGTAAACAAAGGGGATCAGATTCTAAAGTAAAAGTTTTCAGTTTCAACAGAAATATGTAGGCTTGTAAAAGATTCTCATATCCGATGGAAACAAATCTGACTGGCATTGTAAATCCTTTATCTGCTTGGCTCGCCACTTCATAAAAGGTATTTTAGAAAGAGTAAGGGATGGATGCAAGTTACACTACAAGAAATTATGTGATTTAAAAAGCATTTGAAATCAAAGATGAGATCTAAAGTGAAACTGTGACATAAAAATACCAGTCTTTTGTTTTTGTGTTTACCAGGTAAAACTGAGGTACGCTCAGGTGTAAAACAATCGTTAAGTTTCATCAAGATGTAACGTTGACAATAGTCATCGGATACAGAGATAGTGATGCTCGTGAGAGAATCAAGTAGAGAAGCTTTTAAGGTGTTCCTGTAACACGTAATTTATTATAGTTTTACCTGAGTTTTAAATTGAAAACAAAATCATTTATTTTAACATCTTTTTTTCCGTTCCTTTAGGATTCATTTGCATAGTATTTCGTTTCTTTTGCTAAAACATTCTGTCACAACTGGTTTCCTTTTACGCCTTTATTTTTTTTTCCATTAAGTGCAAATTGCACACTGCACCAGTGTTAAATCAGTCCTATAAACATCATTCATCATTTAAGATTGAGTTTAATACTCACCTGTATTTTATCTTTAAATGGGTTCGACAGATCAAATTCGCCCCTTTTCACTTTTTATGAGCATATACATACAAAATGAAACTGTCTCTAGTTTCAGCGAGAAAAAACAGAATTATATAGGCCGTTGTATCGTGAGATAAATGGATTTTGGGTCCCGATTATCTATCTTTCTACTTCTTTTTATTCACTGTCGCCGTAAAAGAATACAAAAACAATGAAATGTTGATGAAAGTGATACTAGAGATTATTAGATTAAGTATTCTTTGTCGTTCCACAAAAAGCTTGAAATTCTTAAATAAATCTTAAACTTTGTAACTTAATGTTAAGTTAAATAACAATAATTTTGTGAAAACTTTAATCGGCAAAAGTTGACAATTATTTTTTCCGATTTTAAGTTGTTCTTGGTCAGTTTTATTTATGAAAATATTCAAAATTAAGACATAGGAACTGGATGGACTTACATTCATCAAATCAGGTGAAAAGTATTTATTGAATACGTGGTATACCTTTAGTAGTAAAGCTTACAATGTTGTAAGAAAACAAAACGCAAAAAGCATAAATGATAATTTACTTTACTCAGCCATTCTAGGAAAAATTAATTACTTTTTACATCTTTTCATTAGAGAGGGAACAATAGAGACTCTTGATAATAAATTTTGCACAAAGGATTTACCGTCAAAGCAAGTAACATCAATTTGTCCAGGCATCATATTAAACTGAAATAACGTAACCCAACTTGCTGTTGAGTACGTTTGACTACCAGAGAAATTGAACACGTTTCATTGAGGGGCTAATTATTTGTTTGGAGTTTTGGTTTCATTTTTAACTGCAGTCTCAAAATAGAGGTGTTGACCTCATTTAATTGTCTTTTTTATGATCAAGGTACGGAGAAGCTTTTCATGCTAATTATTTTGCCTCTGGCTCTTGTCGGTACACGTGCAGGAATTTTAAATTAAAAAATAAAAGTATTTTGTTACTTATTTGACAAGAAAATATTGCACTGGATGCAACATGTTGGTTATTTCCGCTGAGGACAAATTGTATGGGTAGAGATATTTTAAATGAGAGCACTTATTACATTAAAAATTCAAATTTTCCTATCGTAGACAACATCAAAGAGTGAAAAATACTTTGATTTGACTTATTCATACGGTTACACAATCTATTAGATAATCCCATTAAAATCTGTATGATTAATGCATAAAAATTAGTCTGTTCTGGAACGGAATGACAAAACTGTAAATTGTAACTTTTCCTTGTTGAATGGTAGGCTTTCTTATAAAGGTCACTTTAAGAACAGGAAATTAATGCTAAAAATATTTTTACCGTGTCTTGGCAAGGGGTTTATAAAAGAAAAGTTCAGTAATTATATGGTAATACTTTTAATTCTGATAGGTATTTATCATATAATTGTTCGTGAATGTACTTTCTACGTGTGTCGCTGACTGACAACGAAATAGTGATGTTTACAAGGTTATATTGAGGATATTGGCATATAGTGCGAAGTCATGGTAGTTCTTTACCTTAGCGAGGGGCTGCAGTTAGAAAAGTACAATTATGATATGCTAATTCTTAGTCAAATTTCAATTCAAATTCAACAGATAGTTTACTTTTGGTGAAAAGGTGTTAAAAACTTATCGGAAACTTATACATCCCTGGTCATGTTTGTACCGATTCCGATTTGTCACATTAAGGGACGACTATTCAAAAGAGAAGCGTGCTGCACATCACGTAGTCCACGCTTTTGTAAAAAAAATTACCGAATTTAATATGCAGAATTTTTTTATTAATTAAGTGCAAAAGAGATATTGGAGAAAATTTAGATAAACAGACAGCGTTTAAAATTTTGATTATATACAAAGTTATTATCATATTAACACCTACCCCATTTCCATATGTTTTCATTACAAAATGGTTTGTTTGTAAAGATTTCACTCGTACATTGAATGAAATTGTATTTTATTCCAATTAAGATTACAAAAAAAATAATTTTTTTGCTGAGGAATTATATTCCAAAAGGCGACATGAGTTGATTAATGACTTTAAATTAACATAATTATTGTAAAATAGTCAATAGTTAGCAGTGGCTGTTATTGTGGTGCACATTTGATGTTCGTTATGTCTGTTCATGCAGATTTGCACTTTTAAAGTAAAACTTTTAAACTTAATTTTTTAAATTAAAATCATGAATTTACTTTTAAAGTTCCATTGAACCAGTAACACAGGTTGTTCCAGTCTGTAGACTTATTTAATTGTCCTGCAGTTTATTTCCAATAACTTTCCAGTGTATGACTGCACAAAATGCCACATATTGATAAAAAAAATGTGAGATGTCAAATGCTTAAATAAAGTGGAACTTGGATTGCTCTAAGTGTAATGGCTCAAACACCATGGATTTTCTTGAACCTTTTTTTTTCGTCCCTTGACTCAGGTTAGAACATTATGCAACCCTGATAGCTTGAAAACTCCCGTAGCTCAGACTGTTTTCATTTGAGTATTCGAGCCATTGAAGTTTGACTGTAGACCTGAACCTCCCAGTGAGGATGTTGTTCCTGAAAGCAAATCAGTCTCTGGTTCAGATTAAAAGATCAAACCAGTAATAACCAAAATTAAAAAAACAGAGAAAGTGGGGAAGTTGGTATTAAGGAAATAGGCAGACATTTCTCTGTCAGGTTGATACACTGAAGTTAAGCAACACTAGTAGTACTTCAGCTGCACTCTTGTGGTCAGTTATATTTGTGCAAAAAGCTAGAGTGCCTGGAAACCACTAACATTAGGCAAGTACCTGACAAATCGTTTCTTTTTGGACAAGACAATTACAGTAAAACCTGTCTTGAGAGATCTCTCCAATGGAAGACCACCCTCTTTTGGGAGACCAGTTATTTGCCATAATTGTAATTCTTTATTATAAACACCTCTTTTGAGAGACCAGCTGTCATGAAAGACCATTTTTTCATGGAAGAAAGGGTGGTGGCTGAAGACAGGTTTCACTGTATTCCCATTTTAAAACCTAATGAGTTTGAACCAAGTGAAGTTGTCTTCCAGAACCTTTTTCTATCGGTATTGGGATGAATGATTGTACATTGCAAATTAAGTTTGGGAGCATGAAGGAATCATTTTGTCTCTTTGTTGGTCTTTCTATCCACAACAAATTTCATGTCACTGATGGAACAGAAGCTCATGTCATGACCTTGACCTGTCATTCTTTCAAGGTTGACTTCAGGGCAGCGCAATAAGACAGCTTTAGTTGTACATTGACAGAATTCTATACTGGTTGCAACCCAAAGGTTCAACACTTGAAAATGATATTGAGTTATTGCCCTTTCCCAGAGTATCAGTACATACTGGTACCACCAGTAGAAATCGTAAAACGTTTAAAAAATTAGTTCAGTTTCAAAATTGGCTTGAAAATTTCCTAAAATTTTAGCATAATGCAAAAAATAGATTGTAATGCTCTTGAGTACAATATCTTAAGGTCCAAATGTACTTAATCAGTAATCTGTATCCTATGTGTTACTAATTTATGGAATAATTTAAATGGAATTATCACAGTTTAACAATTTTATTGGTTTATGGTAAAATCATTTCTTTGATGATTTAAGTGCATCTTTATAGACTTTTTAATTTTCATTTCGTTTGGAATTTTAATTTTCAGGATAAAAGAAACCAAGCAAAAGAAATTTAAGTGAGAAAAAGCTTTCTTCTTAGAATACCAGTTACAAAATCCCATAAAAATACTAAAAGACTCTACATAAAAATACTAAAAGACTCTACATAAAAATACTAAAAGACTCTACATAAAAATTCTAAAAGACTCTCTCTCTGCTAATTGACAAAAAATAATTTGCATGTGATATTGTAGTTATAGATGTGTTAATTTGTTTGAAAGATAATATATCAGAACTCCTTGAAAAGTTTACTTGTACGAAATTCAATACAGACAAATTCACTATTAGAAAAAGGCTTTTTCAGATCACTTTTAACTGAACGAGATAATTAAGGCTTTTCACAAGGACAAAGTTGTTTTCACTTTAATGAAATACTACATAATTGGGTAAATGATAAATGCAGAGAAACTTAACCCCTATTGAAACTGATGCTTAAAATGATTAAAATTATATTGATTATCATGTAAAATTATATTTATAAATTGATTTGTGAGATAAGTGAAAATTTCAAACAATTTATTTCAATGGGATGAGACTGGATAATTATGACTGCATGTTCACGGTAAATAAGCCGTACAATACGTGTAAATTAAAACCAGTTTTCCTTTCTGTCGTAAAATTTAGCCGTAACGATTGTCAAATAAAACATTTCCATTTCATTTATGTTTCTTAAATTATGGTTGAAATAATAACCAAATGTGGATTTAAAGCCTCAACCTTCAAAAGTCACCGCAGGTGAAAACGATAAACATGTATTAAAATTTTATGCTGCCAGAATTAACTTTCACACAAACTAAAGCACAGAGAGTATTTAATGCTATTCACATCGCTTTAACAAACTTAATACCATCATCTCATTCATGATTTAAACGATGGGAAGACCGCCCTATTAAAATTTTCTTTTTCGATTTTGCACTTCTGTTCCGCTTGACATCCCCCGTTGTCGTCACGATTAAGTATCGAGGGTAACATCTCTCTTCATCAAATGAGAATTAGTTGTTGCTGTGACTCGGGTAATCGCTACATGCTTTCAACCATTGTCATAACCACCCAGTAGGTCAGTGGGAAAGTTTGACGTCAAAAATGCAGAAACTTAATAGTCCTACGACTTCTGATGAAGAAGATACAAATTCTGAAATAAGTCATAACGATGAAAAAACTAATCCTGAGACAGGTTTGTCAATTATTTATTTATGTTTTGTTATTTTTTCTGTCTTTTTATTTGTGCTCTCTTTCAAATTAAAACGAAAGTTCCTCAAATAACTATCAAACGATGGTGAATGTTGGTTTCAGTGACTTTTATATATACTGTGAATTCATTAATATTCGTGGGATGCCAATTTTCGTGGATTTCGTGGGAACATGCAAACCATGAATTTAAATATCCAACGAACCACAACTTATCAGTTGTATTGTTACTTAGAAATCGTAAAATCACGAAATTAAGTATCCTCGGAACCTCATATTTTTCTGTGACCACGAAAATTGGTACCCACAAAAATGAATGAATTTACAGTGTAAGACTTAAAGTTTTAATAGCAATTTGTAATATAAGCAATACTTGATTATTTTAATCAAATAATTTAAGAACAAATATTCAGAAAACTACCAACAGGCAAAATTATAACAATTTTCATTTTGGCATAATGCAATATCATAGTAAACTTGGAAGAAACTTGTTTGCAAAGTATCATAATTTAAGAGATTTATTTCTTCAATTTTTATGAACCCTCTCAAGTTTAGATTTTAAGAAACTGAGAGATAATTAAATACGAGGATACATCAAAGAATCTGTGTATTGGGTTAATATGAGATGAATATCTTAGGTCATATCCACCATAAAATATAAAAAATACATAAGTAAAAACAGGATTTTTTTTCATCTAAAAAATAAAATCTTTGTTAATGAAAAGAACTGTTTTCTTCTTTCAAATTTTTGTTATCAGAAGCTAAAAAGTCATAAAGATTCTTTTAAAGTCTTAAAGATTTCTTTTAGATCAACACATCAGAACTTTTACTTTTGACTTTGAAATATCATCACCATTGAGACTCCAGCTTGGATTACTTGAAGAAAAAGTTAAATGATTTTTTTCAAGTTGAAGATTAGATAGATACAAGATAGATGTAATCACACAAACTATCTTATAGATTTAATAATCCCCATGAGACTCGGCAGTTGTTTCAGATGAAAAACAGAAGGTTTTCCATATCTCTCCATCCCTATTTGACTTGTACTTAAGGAGCAATGGCGCGGTGCTGTGGTGAAGCGGTATCGTAGGGTTGAGAGGAAATCGTAGAACATTACGGTATCTTGTCCTATCTTTATGCGGCAGATTAATGATGTTATTTATGAATGGTTGTAGGTTAAGTAAAGTGTTCAAAATGAAAGTACACATGTCGGTCCTACGGAGAGATGATAGTCTGATAAGGACCAAGATAGAAGGAAGGAAATTAACCATTTATTCGAAAATCATTTTTCTTTGGCACCTCTGTTATGAATGCTTAACAGGTGACTCGTGCCCAACTCTCCTGCGATAAGTATCTTCTTCAAAAATTATGAAAAATCTTCTTTTCTGTCATAAAAACAGGAAGTTTTACTTGATGATAATGGGAGATAAATGCTTCATTACAAATTTTGACACGATTATTTTTTAGGATATTACCCACTATCATGTATGACAGGGAATGAGTAGTTGTAAATTTTACATAAAAAGTCCAAAATATGATTTCATAAAAATTTGTCTGATCAGATAACTAGGTATCAAGTTTTGCTGGTTTAGCAGCAGTTTGCAATATGATTTTTTCCAGTTTAGTATTCTCATTTTCATCATATAGTAATTTGCCATTGTAAGTTTCAAAATATCATTGCAAAAATGTTTTATGAAATTCAATTACTGATATTTCTAATTAAACATTCTAAAATCAGCATAAGTACATTTATGAAAATTTTCATGAAATTTTTGCAAGCTAAAAAAATTGAATTGTATCTAAGGTATTTGAAAAAGAGAATTGTATCTGTTCAGAAAATCATTTACATTTAATCCTATTGTATTACAGCTGATTCCCAGGTCCTTGTCGTTTAATTATTATCTTAGTGATCTTCATTTTGGTCGGCCCCATGTGACCCTAGCCCGTTAAATTTTGACGATTAGAAAAAAATATCTTCATCGATCAAAACTTAGAGTATATGATACACGATTTCTTTTCAGTTTAATCCAGAAGATTTATGAGATAACTAAAACATATCCTCTACTTTGTTACAGTGAGTGGTCAGTTTTACACACTGAAGTGTCGATTTAAAGAAAATCAGGGTTTCCGTTTTCACCATTATAGAACCCCCACTTTGCTATCAAAACATATCAGACTTTTATCTGCGGTTTCGATCAATTAAATGAAGCTATAGTTTGGTCATGCAAGCTCAGATAGAAAATTGATGAAGCGGTCAAATTAATTCATTTACGGCAATTGAGCAATAAAAATAAAGAAAATAAAGTTAAAATTCTTTTGTTGTTCCACTGGTTATTGTCATAAAATTATATTTGAAATCATGTTCATCTGTTAATGATGTTCATAACAAAAGATATTTTGTAACAATTTTTCGTGGAGGAAGTCTCTGCATATTGGATTTTAATTGTTATGTAAAATATTTTATATTGTTCGTGAGTTACTTCCCCTAAAATATGCAGAATAGATGGGCCATTGTCATTTGTAGTCATATGATGCTTTTATTAAAAGCTCGTAACTACTCGTAACTGCAATGGAATTAAAATAAAATTTATGCTTAAGGCAATTAAACTTGATGTAGTGTATGTGAAAGACTTCACTATGACGATAAGATGAAGAACGGCAACAAAAGAATAGTTCAGTTGCTTTCTTTTGTTAGTAATTGTCTTGGTGCACATTTATTTCCTGCTTTCTTCTCTTTTTGAGGAGGGTGGTCAAAGTTTGTCTCATCCATCCTGTAGTTCTTTACAGTTTAACTGTTGAAAAAGAGGAGGTATTCTATCTGAGAAATCAGATCACGGGAGGAAGATTTAATGGAGAGAATCCAGCAGACGACATCAGTTCCTTGATACTCTATAGCATAACTTCCTTCCAGTTCTTTTCAGTGAGATACATAAATTAAAATAAATATCTTTTAATAATTATTCTTTATTCTAATAGACAGTTATCAGATATCTCGACGTTATGATATACCACTACATGTACATTTGAAATTCTGAAAGAAAAAAAAAAGAAAATATCAGTTACTGAATGGTCAACATATTTATACTTTCAATATTTAGTGGTAAAGATCTAACAGATTATGTATAAAGTTTTTTGCCTCTTTAGACCCCAGTCTTAATATTTTGGTTTTTGAAGCACAGATATTTTTCAGAACATGACCATCCAGCTTTTTGATTTGTCCTTATATAAACATTGTACTCTGAAGTATTAGGTCCAAGTGTGGCCAGATTAACCTTGTTCATCAAATCATCTGTCAGTGTTGTTTGAACCATATCTACTTAGTTGTTCCTTACAAACTATATCTAATAGAAAGAATATGGGATATGTGTCGGAAAGACAGCAGCCCACATCTTGAATAAAATTTCAAATAAAATATGTGTAACATCGGGGGGAATTCTGAATTTAACTGCATGTGAAGCGCTTTTCATGGTTGACCTTCGTCAGACATGCTAGGTGCCAAAATCTTGGAAAACTGCATAAGTTTCTGGTCTTGCACAAAGTCTTGTGTCAGAGGTTAAGCTCCCATGTGGGGTCATTTGACAGACATGTTCAACTCATTATAGGTTGCTTAATATGTTATAATAAAAAAAGTGTAAAAATCCAGGTAAAATTTTTATTCTTCATTTAATTTAAATCAGGCATAAATTGACCCAGTGAAAAATACATGTACTGAATCAAAAAGAAGGAAAATGTTGATAAGTTATCATTTTTGATAGTACAGGCAAGATTTGCTTCTCTTTTTGAGTTCTGCTACAATTTAAACAACATTGATATAAAAATTATGATGGTGTATTCGTGTCATAAGTCAGTCATAAATAAATCATAAAAAACAGTTGTTAACTACGATTTATGATTGTTACTTTTAATAATTTTACGATTTTATTCATCACCACTTCAGTTATTTTAAGTTAAGAGTATCTGATCTTCGGTTTTGAAAACATCGTGCGGTTTGTCAATAAACAAACGTTTTTACTTCACTCAAGCAAATTTCACAATGTTTAGTTAACATTCTCAAAAACTATTCAGTTCCGCATCTCTTTAGTTTAAACAGACATTAATCCTCATGTTAATAGAAATTTGGTCTCATAAAGGACCGAAGTGAAGAGACATCAAGTATAACAATATATGGCCATACATTAGTTTCTACGGAAACCTTATCTACCTTGCAGGAAAAAAGTTTCATTTTGATTGAAGAGAAAATACGCATTACACCTGAACTAACGATTTGTTTATTCATATTGCGGAAACCATAATGCTTTGCGATGCTGGATACTTTTTTATCCACTTGTGTGCTCTTGAGGATCGGTCAGACTTGTACATTTCACTTGGATACCAGGAAAATTCCAGTTAGCTGACCGGGTCCCCATGGTATCTTGATATGGAAAGTTGTTGACGATACTATCTAGAAATCGGTAGCTTGACAAAAGCTCTAAAGTGATTGGTACCATGCTGGGGAAGCGAAACACGGGTTTGGTAATAGATTACTTTGTTGTCAATTGTATCTGTTTTTATATTAGAAGTTAAGGCCCAATCATAAAATAATTGTTTCATATATGTTGTCATTTCTGTCTGTTTGATATTATTAAAATTTCAGGATACAGTAGTTGTTTCATAACCAACTGACATGTCAACTTCTGGTTTTTGTTGTGGCCTACTGGACAATTGGCAGTTGTTTCTAGAAATGCAGAGGAGACTTACCGTACCGGTGCACCTTGTCTGGGTCACGGTTTTTAGTGGAGTCCGAATTGCTCATTTACTTTGTTTTTTGTGGTGTCCTGATTTCAATTTTTATATGTTTCATATTATATTTGTTGTTTTCTTGACTTTATCTTTGCTCCCATAGATTTTTGGCTTTGGGGTCATCGTTCCAGCTGTGGCTTTCCATGAATTCCCTTTTATTATCAAAATTCAGAACGAAATGTTTGTAAATTACATATTGTGGAAAGACTTTATTTTAACCATTCCCTCATATTTGATTTTTTAAAAATCTGTGAAATACTATGCAGCTAAACTTTATATCGCCAGTACTGATCAAATATGGTATTTGAACGTCAAAGATGAGTAGTTAAAATATCAAAGCATTAAGTAAAACTGTCTCAATCCATCGCAGATAACCTTTGAACACTGATCCTAGGGACACCTGGTGTATATGGATTATTGTATAAACAAATATTTTGAAAGTGATTTTCTGATCTTTAAATACCTGCATTGAAAGGAAATAGACTTGATATTATCACCATCAATATTAGCTTAAGGTGATAAAACTTTCCGTATTGGTCGGGAGGTCTTTATAAACCAATCAATTTTCTGATCAATACCTAAAAGATTTTGGAACAATTTGTGGTTTGGGATTTGGTGAAACGGACACCCTTTCTTGAAATTTGGACCTTATTGACAGGTATTTGTGGTTTGGGGTTTGGTAAAACGGACATCCTTTCTTGAAAATTGGACCTTATTGACGCATGTATTTGTGGTTTGGGGTTTGGTAAAATGGACACCCTTTCTTGAAAATTGGTCCTTATTGAGAGGTAACGGTAGTATCTCAAAACAGGCGATTCCAGATCTGAAGTGATGTTCATAACAGAGGTGGTGGTTTTATGGGAGAGCTCTCTCAAAACAGGATTTACGTTGGTAGTCTTTGTAAGTCTTAAAGTGATGTTTATTCTCGGTACAAATTTCCTGATGAAGATTCTTTTGTGCTACATTCTCTTGACTTTTGGCTCCTTTCTAAGTAGATCCAATAAGATACAATTAGCTTCTTATCTTAATTAACAGATTTAGATTTAAGATGGGTCTTTGACTTCATTTCTGTTTTGGCTTCAATATAATCTCAGATGTTCTTTCCTCTCTGTACAATTCGTGTACATTTTGTCTCTTTCATCGTTACTTGATTTTGGGAGTGCTAAAATTTGGCAAAGCTTGAACTTGAATATATTGGTCTTTATCTTAACATACTGTCAGTACAGCTCTAATAAACAATTACTGCAAAATAATAGCCTTACTGGAACCACAGAGCAACCTCTGTCCATGCTATTCTTCCCCCTTCTGAAACAAGGCATTACGATAAGCAGCCTCGGTCAGTGCTTCAGTCAAGCTTAGGTGATGCCTTCCTCTTTTTGCAGACCAACTGAAAACTTTATCAAATGTTACTTGGTCAGGATAGCAGTTTCAGATCCAGTGTCCAGGTTATTACTTTGTATACCGTAAATTCAGAAATTTTTGTGATGTTTTTGTTATTGCGAAAATTGTGACGAATAGCTCTCGCAAAAATAAAAACTGGCATTTTGAATGATTATAGCGTTATTCGTATGCAGTTTGTTTTAAAATCGCAATAATAAATCTCGCATTTCTGTCCATTGTTCAACAATCGCAAAAATAAATGCACGCAAAAATTTCTGAATTTACAGTATTTCTGCTGTACGAGTTCACAGATGTAATACAGCACACTTGTGATTTTCTTGAACATGGACCTTGACTGGTAACAAGTCCTTCATTGTGTCTATCATACATAACAAATATATTCACTTTTTTGTATGCATTCTGCCTCTGCCTTTTAATTTTCATAACAAAGTGACAATTTGAAGTTGAAGGCGTCCTAAGTTTTCCTTGTTGGCTTGTGAAATGAACAGCAAGGAAAAGTAATTGATTTTTGTAGAAAGAAAATAATTCAAGTGTTTAAATATTTACCCTCTAAGCATGTAATGATATAGTTTTTGATGGTGAAAAAGATTTGTAAAGAGGTGAAAGTTTGTGGAAAAATGAACACCATGTTTTTCTTTTGAAAAGATACTAAATTAATAATTCATATTTACTGTTCATCAAATTGAAAGTCAATATTTCATGTTTTGACTGTGAGGCAAAGAACAAGGCAAGCTTTATTAGAAAAACCTCGTTGTAGTGATTTCTTGCAGGTAATGCACCGAGAGAGTCAACAAACGAGATGACACCCTATAGCTTGTTCTCTGATTCGCTTTCCATACCGTGTAATTTTAACTTTAATGCATTATTAAGCCTGGCGACAATTTTCAAATACATTTCAATAGAAAAGAAAATGAAATTCATCGTCTGGGTAAACTGTATAATTTTATAAATATATGATTTGGTATTTTGATGTTTAGATTTATCAAATTAACTTTTTAAGTCAAAACTCTTTGCAAGACTTCATTATTTTATTCATATTCCTGGTATATGGATTACACTGTAAGAAATGTGACAAGTACATATATGTAGGAGAGACAGAAAGATCACTGAATGACA
>JAOXYH010000046.1:2431983-2444708 GCA_028566455.1 Botula fusca | reverse complement strand
ACAAGCTGTTGCAAAAAGATGTTTTGTTTAATTGTAGTTGCAAAGGACTCAGTTTTAGATGTTTCGCAACTTTTTACCATAAGGTCAATTTAATGAACTATTTAACCATTGTCATTCACTGTAACAATAGACCAAAACGGGCGTATTTTACCTCGCACTTCAGTTGGGATATGCATCGTCTTAAGCCACTACCAATTCCATCACCACGGTTCATTATTATAAATTGTAAGTTTATAAGTCCTATATATTCTGGTTTTATATGTCCTACTAATTATTTCAATTAGCATTTTTACTACGGTTAACTTTAGGTGCCGACATTTCAAGTCCAAATAACCCCTTGCACCATGAGATATAGAATTTTTGGTTACAATTAATCTCGCTGACAATGCCACAATCAATAGAAACCCAACATCTAAAGTGTAACGAAATTTTATACGACCCATTTCCATAAAATTTTAACACAATGATCATTGCTACAATATATGAAGCCTGGGTCCAATCTATACCCGTCTGGAAACTAGGGGCCCACAAGGGTTGAAAATAGTATTTTTTGGTATGTTTCCATGCAATAACTTTTGTCCCAGTTGAGCCATTTCCATAAAATTGAAGCATGATGATCATTACTATAAAATAAAGCATGGGATTGAAAATGGAGCGTCTATCCCCACCCATTCAGAAATAGTAGGACCAAAAGTGCTGAAATGGGTATTTTCGTAGTTTCAGCTATACAGCATTAATTTTTTGTCTGGTTATGATGCAGTTTTTTATTCCTGTAGATTCCTTATTAAAATATCTGTCAGTAGTATGTCAACGGATTTGGCGTAGCCTTTACCGTTTCCAAGATACAAGGGGCAAAATAGGACCATTGTCCTCCGTTTGTAGACACATTGGTTCCGTTCAATAATGTTTCAGCCGACCCATTTCCATAAAATTTTAACACAATGATCCTTGCTACAATATAAAACCTGGGATTAAAACTCGAGCTCCAGTATATATCGTTCGGACACTACGGGTCCACAGGGGTTAAAAATAGTATTTTGTACTAACTTTTATTCCAGTAGACCAATGTCCATAAAATCGTAACATGATGTATCCTTGCTACAAAATAAAGCCTGGGATTTAAAATGGAGCGTCTACCCTTCTTTTTTTCCCATTTAGAAACAAGAGGCCAATAAGTGCTGAAACTGGTATTTTCTTACTTTCAGCTAAAGAGTATTCATTTTTTGTCTCATTTGGATGCAGTTTTTTCTGTAGATTCCTTATTAAAATATATTTCAGTAATATGTTAATGGATTTGAGGTACCTGTACCTTTTCAAAGATTCAAGGATGCAAAAGTGCAACACTTTAAATCGTAGCTTTTTTAATTTTAAGTCTGATTTTGACGAACATGTTTCAAAGTATTTGTATTAGTACAAATAAGAAAAAGCAATGAATTTTACCTGTTGGCAGTTTAAATTCATGTGTCCAGCAAATTACTGTGGTAAGCTCTAAACTGTATCCACAGTCACTTTTAATATATTCTTGTTCAAATTTCCCTTGTCGACTTTCCGCGGTCGTATTATACTGCTTTCGGCGTATTCATTTATTGCGTATAAGTATTTTTAGTCGAATGATCTTTTTCATTTCCATTTATGCTGCAAGTGGTTCGGATGGGTATAAAAGTTCTGGATATTTTTTCAAACTCGCCACACACTTCCAAGTCCATTTCCATATTTAATGGCTAATTTTTATTTTATATATTCTGACAAAAGGCCTAAATATATAAACGAAGATACCTTTGATTATACTGTCCTCATCAAAGTTACGCAAGAATAAAGTTCATATTGGGCGTTTTATTCCCTATTTTTGGGCGTGTCGACTATGCACTGTCATCATTGGAAGCACCGATTTAAGGTGAGAAAACTACAAAGGGTATGATACGAGGGTGATAATTTTTGTCAACTGGGTTATACTTACAGGTACTTACAGGTCCTCTTCTGAGCGCTGGCCGTCGACCACTATGCTCAGCTCTTCATCTTCGTATTCTAAATTGTTCTCACTTCCGGTGGTTAGATCCGCTTCGTAGTTATAAAGTAATTCCTGTGATTCCCAGTATTTGTCTAGCCTACTTTCAAAACTTTTGGTTGTTTTTGCACATATGACATTTTCCGGCAGATTATTCCAGGTATTTACGGTTCTCTGTGTGAAGAAATTCTTCCTTAGACTTTTTACTGCTCGGAATTGGTAGAGTTTTTTGCTATGGTCTCTTGTTCTACTATTATCATTCGGTTTGAACAACGATGGTAAGGATGTATCGTAAATGCCAGATGTTAGTTTGAAAACTTCAATCATATCTCCTCTTTTCCTACGATAAGTTAAAGTTGGTAGTTTTAATTTCTTCAGCCTTTCTTCATATGATAGTTCTTTGAATCCAGGAATTAATTTCGTGGCTCTCCTCTGGACATTTTCAATTGCTGTAATATGTTTCTTTTTGTATGGGTTCCATATACTATTGGCGTATTCCAGATGAGGACGCACTAAAGCCTTATAAAGCATCAGGAAGGTTGATTCATCCATATAGCTAAATGATCGTCTAATCAGCCCCATTATACTATTCGCTTTGTTAATCTTTTCATTCATATGTTCTTCAAAATTCAGTTGGTCATCTACTACCACCCCTATATCCTTTTCTTTGTTTGTGTATTGTAGTTTGGTGTTACATAGCTCGTACTCGTATTTTGGTGCATTACGTTTGCCAGCTGTCAATACCTTGCACTTATCCGGATGAAAACGGAGGAGCCATCTGTTTGACCAATTTTCTAATTCTTTCATATCTTCTTGTAGCTTTACGTTGTCATCAACTGATTTAATCTCTCTATAGACTTTGGTGTCATCAGCAAACATATAACATTCTGATTGTAGTAAATCTGGCAAGTCGTTGATATATATTACGAATAATATTGGGCCAAGCACACTGCCTTGGGGTATTCCGCTGGTAACTGGTTCCCAATCAGGGTAACTATTCATAACACGCACCCTCTGTTTTCGGTTACTCAGGAAAGATTTGATCCAAGATACTATGCTCGGTGATATGCCATATCTGTCCAGTTTCTTTAATAAACGGTAATGCGGAACTTTATCGAACGCTTTCATAAAGTCTAAGTATACACAATCCAGGCTGCCTCCATTGTCTATTATCTTTGTCCATTCTTCTAATACATGAAGTAATTGTAGAGATGTCGATCGGCCTGATATGAAACCAAATTGTTTTGGAGAAAAAAGTACATTTTTCTTCATATGGTCGACTATGTGGTCTCTTACAAAAGACTCCAGTAGCTTGCACAGTATACATGTTAGGCTCACTGGACGGTAGTTTGAAGGAAGTTTTCTGTTCCCCTTCTTAAACAGTGCTGTAATGCACCCTTCTCTCCATTCATCTGGTACTTCATTACTAACAATCGAGTGGCGAAAAATTAATGTTATTGGTATGCAAAGTTCTTCACACAAATCATGTAAAATTCTCGGATGGAGTCCATCTGGACATGGTGATTTACTAATGTTTAGATCATGTAAACGTTTACACACTTTATCTTCCATTATTATTAAGTCATTCATCTTGGAATTTACGTCAATTTCCGGTAATTGTGCAGTGCTACTACAATCCTCTGTCGTAAAGACACTAGAGAAAAATTTTGCCAACGTATTTGCTTTATCACTGTCATTCTCCGTAAGCACTTCTTTATCATTGTCACTATTCATCACCAAATCTGATATTCCCGTCCTTACTTTTGTCTTTGATTGTGTATATTGCCAGAATTTTTTCGGGTTTTGTTTAATGTCTTTGACTATCTCTTTTTCCTTATTTCGTACTGCATTTCTGGTCAAGCTCTTCACCTGGTTCCTTGCCTTACAATACTCCTTATAGCGTGCACCATCTTTTGTTTCCATAAATCTAGTCCAACATCTATGTTTCTTACATATAGCTTTAATTGTTTTCAGATCTAAGTTAGTTTTGCCCTTGCGTTCACTTACTGCTCTTGGTGTTCTCTTTGGTACGTACTTGTCCTGTACTTTAAGCAAAATGTTTTTAAATATTTTCCACTGATCATCCATGCTTTTCCCCTCCAGTTCACTTAACCAGTTGACCTTTAAAGCAAATTAATATCTCACTAGAAACCTGTGGGTCAGGTTTACTTGAATGGTCCCCTTTCAAAGGTGTTTCTGACATCCTCTTCTATCCGAGATGGCTTCTGTTACATAAAATTGAAATTTCTTTTAAATGGCCAATATGATTTTTAAGCTGAAATTTGTAAATAATTGATTTTTTTTTTCTGATGGCCAATTTGGTGTGATTTTAGCTATTTGCTCAATTTGAATTGTAATGTAGAGATATGACTAGGAGTTGTTTACATTGTAACTGGTATTGGTGTACTTTGAACTTGCACTATGCATTTAGACAACACTTTACTCAGCAAAAAATCATTTAAAATGTTCTTGTATTAAACTATACATTTACTTATCCAGCCCAAACCAAATTTACCCAGAATAGTCCTTAGTGGTCTCCTTTAAATAATTTAACTCGTATACATACCCACAACAATCTAAGGTGGATGCCATTAATACAGCTGCATTTAAAGAAGTGCAAATTTTAATGCCAGATACATTGGCTATGAACCAGGATGAGCTTTTGCCATCACTTGGCGTCTGTCTTCCATCATCATCAACTTTTCATTCAAAGATCTTTTCTGAAACCACTGGGCCAATTTGAACCAAACTTTGGCACAATGGTCCATTAATGGTCCCCTTTTAAAATTATATCTGACACTTTGATCCTCTTGGGAGCAGCCCAAAAGGGAAAAATTAATTAAATATTTAAAAACCTTTTTCTTCAGAACCATGATGCCAGTTCAGTGACATTTGGTGTAGAACACTAATACATGTAAATGATGAAGATTCAAAATTGTATCCATGAAGGATCTGGGGTCCATGGGGGTCCAAAGTTTACATAGGAGTCAATGGAAAATCACATACATGTATGAACTGTTTTCTTGGAAACTATAAGGCCAGTTTAAACCAAAGTTTGCTGAAATTTTCCTTGGAGGATTCCCTTTCAAAATCGTGTCTGACAGTTTGACCCTGCCAGGGGAGGGGCCAGAAAGTGCCCCAAGTTTGGAAAAATAATTAAACATTTAAAAAAAAACCAATGATGGCAGTGCAGTGGCATTTGGTGTAGATCACAGAGTTTACATAGGATTCAAAGGAAAATTACCCATGAATTCTTTTCCCGGAAACTATGAAGCCAATATAAACCAAAGTTTGCTAGATTGTTCCTTGGATAATTCCCTTTCAAAATCATATCTGACAGTATGACCCTCTCAGAGGGTGGGGGCACAAAGGAGCCTAAAAAGGGAAAAATAATTAAAATATTTAAAAATCTTTATTTTCAGAACCAGTGATACCAGTGACATTTGGTGCAGAACACTGATAGATCCTACATGGAAGGATTACAAATTATATCTATGAAACACAGCCTCATTTGAAGGTATATAAAAGCGAAAAATACATAATCTTTACAAATTAATGAATTGCAATTCAATATTTTCTTCTCATAAAACCCAAAGACATAGTTAGTACATGACGTTCTTTATGTGTTTAATTTTGAAATCAAACACGGTTAGCAACGACAACTTGCAGTGACGTCATAGGCAAATCAGCGCCGTCTCTGGTAGGAAAAATGCAGGATTATTGACATTAGAATCGAAATAATTTATGAAGACATACATGTAGACTTGTTGAAGATTTTAACATGTGCTGGGCCATTCTGTTTGTTCATTTTATACCTTGCTAACATTCGGGATAAAATTCGAATAAAATGACCCAGCTAATGTTAAAATTTCCAACAAGTCTATGTCTTCATAAAACCTTTCTTAAATATAAAGGGCAGATTTTGGCCCTTCGTGAAGCTTCTCCTTTTTGTGCTTTTTGCTGTTTTTACTAATATCTGGAAAATTATAATTGACAGAGAGAAACTGCATACAGCAAAAATGATCTTGTACAGTGAAATACATAAAGTAAGTCAACAATTGTTTTTGCTAATTTTTACCCAGGTTATTATTATTGATACAGGCTCTTTGAGAGCCTTTTGTTTGTATCTTCAAACTTTGAATCATTTTGGCAGATCATGCGAAGTGGGCATCATAAATATGCAAGAAATAAATTTTTTTTAAAATTTTTTATTTTTCAAATTTCCAACAATTATACATACATGTGTACAAAAATATCATATGCAGAATTACATAACAGTTGGAAGTATTTAAATTTTATAAGATAGTAAGTGAAAAGGAAAAAAGACAATGGCAGGTTTTAACACTATAATTAAAAAAAAAAATAATAGACTGAGAGAAGAAAAGAAAGATAATTCCTGTAACAAACTAACATACTATGAAAGTAAATATTCATATACTACATGTATTTGGTTTGATTTAAAATATCGATCAGTACATATATACTCATATAAAAATTCAATAGTAACTTATTTGAGTATATTCTTTAAAAAATTCCATGCAATATCAAACTGGGTCACTCTTTTATTTCTCACTGCTATAACTCTTTCTATATTATACATATCTTTTAATTTTTCTTTCATAGCCTGCAATTCCAGATTCTTGTTGTAACATCTACGATTATATATATATTGTTTGATGTGAAGAAAGATCAAGTTATATGGTTCACCTTTCAGAATTTTTGATGTATCTCCAAAAATAAAATTAAGCTTATTTAATGGAAGACTAATGCCACCTGAAAGAAACCAATTATCAATATCTTGCAGAAAATTTTGTACACTTTCACAATTCCAAATAAGATGTTCTATAGTTTCATTATCATTTTGACAAAATGTACAAACAGGGTCATTCTTAACTTTAATTTTCACCAAGTATTGGTTTGTTGCAAGAATACGATGGTTAATTCTGTATTGCAACCATTGTAATTTACTGTTTGTAGTGATGACAAATGGAAGTTTAAAGATATTTTTCCAGTTGAGATTTGACTCATCTAATTTTTCACTCCATTTCAACTGGCTAGTTGGAATAGCAGCTTTCTTGATCAGTAATTTATACATATCTTTTGAGCCTTTACAATGTTTAAAGAAAATTTGTACAATAGATGGTATAAATGGACAACACATTTTACCAGCTACTTTTGTATATGATTTTGCTGCATTTCTGACAGCTGAAATGACACTATTATATTTCAAAAAGTCTGTATCGATATTATAACATTGTATTAACTGTTCTCGTGAAATATATGATCCATTTTCATCTATTAAATCATTAACATATCTTATACCATGACTGAACCAATCCTTGTAAAAAACAGATTTGTGACCAATTTTAATCAAATTATTAAACCATAATGGACTTGACAAAAAAGATTCATAGTCCGTTTTTTTGTCTTTTTCAATTATCATTTCCCAAGATCTAAGTACATCCTTCCAAAAACAATTTTTCACTTTCCCATAAACTTGTTTCACATAGTCTAATCCACAACTAAAAAATTTATCTTTATCAATGACTGACATAAAAATATTTTGCCATTTACTATCTTTCTGAAATATCCTCCTAATCCAAGTTGATTTTAGTGCCATAATAAACTTATTCAAATCCAACATTTTCAATCCTCCCTCTGAATAATCTTTTACTAATATATCCTTTCTTACTCTATGTATAGGAGAGTTCCATATAAATGTATATATGACTTCATTAATTTTCCGAACAATATCTTCACCTGGATTTGGTATAGAAATAATGAGATGGTTCAAAATAGGTAGAACAAGTGTTTTTATCACAGTTATTCTACCTATTATAGTAAGATTTCTTTTTGACCACTGTTTTATAATGCTCTTAATCTGTAAAATTCTATCATTATAATTTATCTTTACAATATTTTCAAGATCTACATCAAATTTTACACCAAGTAATTTAAACACTGTTTCACCCCAAGAAAGATTCCTGTCGGGGCATAAAATATCTGAACTGTATTTTTTGCTCCCAATCCAGATAACCTGCGTTTTTGAAAAGTTAATATTTAAGCCAGATATTTTTGCAAACCAGTCCAATTCACATAGAGTTTCTTGTAAAGACTTTTCGTTTCCATCCAAAATAAGAGATGTGTCATCAGCAAATTGTGACAATTTATGTTCAATTTGAGTGACTGTGATACCATGTATTTCAGTATTTCCACGAATTTTCAATGCAAGAATCTCGGCACACAGGATAAAGAGATAAGGAGATAACGGGTCTCCTTGTCGACAGCCACGTCCTATTTTGAAAAATTCAGACAGATTTCCTCCCTGAATAATAGCAGAGTTGATATTATTATAAAAAACTTTAACCCAGTTAATGATTGATTCCCCAAAATTGAAAAATTGTAACACATTTATTAAAAAGTCCCAAGAAATGGAGTCGAATGCTTTTTCAAAGTCAATTAATAATAGAAGTCCTGGTATTTCATGTTCTTCTGTATATTGCATGATATCATAGATAAGTCTAATATTTTCCCCTATATACCTCCCACTAATAAAACCTGTCTGATCAAAATCAATCAATTTATCTAATACAGTCTTAAATCTGTTTGCAATAACTGCCGAACCAATTTTATAAACAGTATTTAATAGGGTTATAGGACGCCAGTTTTTCAAAAAGTGACGAGGCTTATTCTCTTTTGGTAGACATGTTATAATTCCTTGTTTCTGTGTAACAGATAATTCTCCAACTTTAAACCCATAATTAAGAGAATCCACAACAAAGTATTGCAGTTCTTTCCAAAAAAATTTAAAAAACTCTGCAGAAAATCCATCAGAGCCAGGAGTTTTGTTATTTTTCATTCTTCTCAGAGCTTCTCCAGCCTCTTTAACTGTAATACTACCCTCCAAGCTATCTTTTTCATCAGATGAAAGTATTTGAACATTTAAATTCATCAAATCTCTTTTCAGATCACTTAAAGTGCTAGCAGTATCTCTCTTATTATAAAGATTTTCGTAAAAACTTTTTACTTCTTTTAGTATACTGTTTTGATCTGTTAAAATTACTCCATCTTCTTTTTCTACTTTTGGAATAATTTTGCTCATAAAATTTCTCGACTCTAAACCACAGAAATAATTTGTTGGTTTTTCACCTTCTTCTATCCATTGAGCACGTGCTCTTACTATTCTTCCCTTTAACTTTTGCTTTCGCATAAGTTCAAGTTCATGTTTTTTGGCTTCTAATTCTGCTATCGAAAGCTCATCAACTCTGTTTTCTAACTGAACTATTTCGTTTCGTAGGTCTATTTCCCTTTTTTCCGACTCCCTCTTTTTATAGCTCGAATATGAAATACTTTTACCTCTAATTTCCATTAAAAGAGTTTCCAGAAAAAGCTGATGATTAATTCTCAAATGTAGATGTTTATTATCTATCTCACTAACTTTATCAAAATCATAAACTAATGCACAATACTGTTTTTTGACATCTGTGATTTTTTCCTTTACTATATTTATATATTCTATGTCATAAAGGAGAGAGTTGTTGAACTTCCACAAGCCTTTTCCTCTGGTAAATGGATTAAATTCTAACTCGAGTAAAACCATAGAGTGATCTGAACGATAGCTTGGAAGTACACTGCAGTTTTTTAGGTTATTTAACATATTTTCTGTCAGGAGAAAGAAGTCTAAACGAGCCTGTTTAAAGGGATTTCTTTTTCTCCATGTGTACCTTTGTATATCTGGGAAAAGTTCCCGCAAAGGATCTATTAGACTTCTCTCTTCCATTAATTCTAACACTTTTTCCCTAGCATTTGGATTATTTATATTGATATAGTTACAATAGTCTAGATATGGGTCTTGTACAAGATTAAAGTCCCCACAAATGATATAGTATTCATTTTCAAAATCATCAATAACAGATATAATATTATCAAAAAAACATGGATTATCTGTATTAGGCCCATATAAGCATACAAGGGTAATTTTTTGATTTTCCACAAATACATCTAAAATCAAATAGTTTCCATTTATATCTTTTTTTTCTTTCAATACTTTAAACTCAAAATTATTTCTAAACAATATAGCTACACCTCTAGAATTAGAGCTAACAGATGAAAAGTAACATTCATAACCCCACATTGATCTAACAATATTTTCTATATCACTAGTAAAATGTGTATCCTGGATACAATATATATTACATGGTTTTGATCTTAACATATTAAAAACATCTTTTCTTTTTACAGGGTTTCTAAGACCCTGACAGTTAACAGACATAATATTCAGAGAACCCATTGTTTACAATATATTTGTAACAACAAACAATCAAATACATGTAGTATACAACCTGTTGAAAATAAATGTGTTATGTGTACAGAAGTATAACATAGAATTGTTTCAGGAAAATATTGAAAAAATAGAAACATAAATTGATAATATAAAGAAAGAAGTTTAAAAACATTCATATGTGATTGAATATGACATCCAATATGTGGCATGGTAAAGTACTAGTAGTAGGCCATTCAGTTTTTGCAGATAAAAGGAGATGTCAATATATAAACATTTGCCGTATAGATATTATCTATATTATAATATTTCTGTCAAAAACATCAAAGAAAATTTTAAGTCAATGAAAAGGCGTACTGACCACACAGATAATTTATTCACTGCATTAAACGTCACACGCAACTTTCAATGGTATTCATTATTTGAAACATCACATACTAGATGGAATCTACTTATAAATATAGAATAAAACAATTACTGTCCTTTGATTCAGTAAGCATAGGATCTATCGACCTTGCTAAAACCGTGACATTCACCTCGCCCCATGGGCTTGATGAATGTCACTTTTACAAAGTCAACAAATCCGCACACTCACCTTATCAAAAGACAGCAATTGTATAGTATTGGATGTTACAGTATGGATTGTACAGATACATAACATAATATACATAACATAATATAAAATACATAATATTATTGATAGTTTTAACTTTTTTTTTAACAATAAGCATGTAGGTCAACAAATGCTAAGTAAACATCTATTTACCATGATGAATACAGAATAAATACAAGACTTATATGTAGCTTAACATAGCATATGCATGTAAATGACTTCATTTTGAGAAGAAATAGTAACTCACTATAATTGAACTGACACTATCTACTGACTCAATTCATCTTAAGAATGAGCAAAAAGTACTAATCAATGGACTGACAAAAAGGGAGATTACTCCATACATGTACAAAATGTATGCTAAGTAGCAGTATAAACACTAGAGAAAATACCCATACAGGTACAAATTTTTTCAGTATTTTGAAACTAGGTATTCAGTAAAGATTACTTTATAATAAACTTTAATGATGTGTACTAAACAGAAGGAATTTGAAATTATATTAAAACCTGTACATTACACTCTTATAAGTATCTATTTTCTCTGTTGTAGCCTTGTGAGAACATCATCAAATAGTCCAAACTTTAACTGTAGTCCTTCTTCAGTT
Source organism: Botula fusca (assembly GCA_028566455.1). Classification (NCBI taxonomy): domain Eukaryota; kingdom Metazoa; phylum Mollusca; class Bivalvia; order Mytilida; family Modiolidae; genus Botula; species Botula fusca. The sequence goes on along the minus strand of JAOXYH010000046.1, from coordinate 2,433,204 downwards.
CTACCATAAACACCACAGTTATAGTACCAAACAGATTCAAAGCAGTTCATGTCTCTTAGCCTATTCATCAGATCTATATTTCTTCTTGTAATGTCATCTGTGAAACGAAAGTTGTCTTTCAGGTTCTTTCTCACTCTCATCACACTCCTCTTGGCATCACTGTTGTACAGTCTAACGATTAGTGGCTTAGGTCCAGTTCTATCTGATGGCAGACGGTGTATTGCAACGACATCTCTACTATCCAGCTCCACATTTAAGTCTCGCTTAACTGTCTGTATAAAATCTGATCTGAGATCTTGTCGTTCTCTCCATGGAAAATTCATAACTTTAATGTTGTTTTTCCTGGAATATTGTTCATTATAGTTTCCACTGAGTATTGCCTCTTGTGATGACCTTGTAGTTTCCTTTAAAAGCTTCTTGTTGTTAATGACAGCTTCTCTTGTTTGGTCTATCTGCCTTCTTAAATCTTCATTTTCAATTGACAGTGCATCAATTTTTTCCTGCATTTCCTTTTGTAGCTGTGTCACTTTAGCATTAAACTTTTTCTCCATAGAGGACTCAAACCTATGAAAAAGTTTGTTTACAATTGAAGTTACTACCACTTCCAGGTCATGTGTTCTAACAAGATCTTTTGTCAGTGTATCAAAATCATCCTTCTTTGTAAGTCCCTTAAGGTTTGTCTTAATTTCATCAAGGTCCTTTTGAAAACCACTTAATCCACTTAAGTCCATACTGTTATCTGATTCACTTGACAGCTGTGAGTGAGTTCTTTTCTGAATTTTAGGTTGTGGTTGTGTTTTTGATGTGTGTAAATCCTTTCTAGCTGCAAGCAATGTCTGGACTTTATTTGTTGAAGGTCATGTCATGATGTTAACTTCTAATGATGAAGTAATTTTTCATAAGAAAATCAGTATGCAGGCGACACATGTCTTCCATGGAAGACTTACCACTAAGTTTGAAGAGGAAAACTCGTATCTGTGTTCAAAAACCGTCCTAATAATCTTTTTGTCAAAGGGAGATAACTGGAAGTAAATAGCTATTATAAATTTGTTGAGAGTAAAATGTTGATGAGTTGTTTCAGTGTAAAATAATGTTAATAAATCCAAATGTTTAAGAAATAATTCTATGAAGCCAGGCTCTAGCGGTATTTTAACATGGGTTGGCATGAAATTTGTAATTATTTCACACCGAGCGACAGCGAGGTGTTAAATCTTTACAAAT
>JAOXYH010000046.1:2392198-2405515 GCA_028566455.1 Botula fusca | reverse complement strand
CTTAAAACCAAGTTTTGTTGGGATATTATTTAAATCTGAAGCGTACATGAAGCAAAATAATGTCCATTGCTTACAAAATGTACATTCTGCTCTGAATATATTCATATGACATCATGGTTTGCTATGAGGTTAACACTCAAACTACTATAACACAATTACAGAGCATTTGTTATTTCACTTAATTTTTAAGCCTTTTCGGGAATTTTTTATTGTAATGCATTAGAACACATAAACAGGTACATTGTACATCAAATCTACTAAATTTGGCATATTGGTTGAAGAAACATAATGGTTTTCAAGGTCAAAGGTCAAGATCACAGCATCAAAATAAACAAAATAATGCTGTGTTGCACTCGTATGAGCGCTTTAAACACTTACTTAGACCATGTTAGACCCTACGGCTTTCATTTTGACTTCAAATACCAACCAATATTGCTTGATTAAATGTTTGTCATGTCTCTCTTTAGTTCTCTGTTAAATCAAGCTTTAATCAGTAGGGAGTATTTCCTTATAATTGATAGCCTAATTGTTATGCAATGTTTTAATGGCTATTTGTAATTCACCACTGTAGATCAATGAAAAAGATACTGCCATGCAGAATATTCCCTGTGGAATTTTGCACTATGATATGTTTTGTTATTTGCAATTCTGCCTTTGTTGGGGCTTATTTGTGTATGGATGCATATATGTAATTGACTATCTTCCAAGATCTAAATATGCATTTTAATATTTTTTGGGAGTGTATGAAACTATTCAATGAACATGGGCAAACAAAAACTGGTAATTGTATAAATGCATGGTAATTATGACAAAATATGCTGACAACCTGCAATTTTGGCATCTGTTTGCCCAGTTACCGACAAAAATTAGGCAAATTTGATTTACTTCTGTCAAATACATCACAAATCTGTTGCCTACTTCGATCTGTTGAGCTACCTACTTAACTTTTTGAGGTCTCCCATCAAGTTAGTTTGAAATTTTTAATGAGAAATTACGTACATGTGGCTTCAAGTTCTGCCATTGCCATGGATTTTTTTTAGGGGGGAGGGGGGTTTGAAAGCTGTCTAGTATACATGTACTTTGTATTTCTACCACAGTCCACCTTTGACCAACAGTCCAGCACTTGGGATAATAGTGGAAAGGACTAACTTCCACTATTGCAGTGTCATTAAACATATACATGTATTGTTGGCCGCTTATTTGATGAATGCATAGGAAGGAGGGCGGTTGGAAAAATTGGGTAGGGTGTTATTTCAGTAAATGTGATATATAAAAAGAGTGTTAACATATATACAAAGTTAATGCAGGGTTAGAACATGAAAAGGAATTTCCCTTGTCAAAGTATGCAGTATGTACAATGTATGTTGTTTGAAATGAAATACATGTATTTGTTTGTTACAAAATATGTACGACATCAGACTTAAATGGAAATTAGATGTAACTCCTTCCATTATGTGGAAAAAATCTATATCGGATATACATCACAAAAGGATAGCAGGAATAAATGGTGCTTCAGTTCAATACGGATTCCCTTTGATCAGCTTGCTGTTGAGAAAATTTCCTGGGATTGAACTTAGGTCAATAAACAGATAATTGTAAATTGACTTTGTCAGGAAAATCCTCTAGGTAATCTGTGTGAAAGATTGAATTGATGGAGGCTAAATATAATTCAGAATTAATCCAGATATTTGTTTCAGAATTTTTTTGTCATTTGGTCATCTGGGTGTAACCGTATTCATTTAAATGTATATGCAGATTCATTCATTGTAGAACTTTAGCACTGACCTTGCAGTCATAAATTTTTATACTCCAGCTCTGATTAATGCTCAGACTTGACAGTCAAGTGATAAAAATGGTGGAATTGCTATTTGAAGCTAGACTTTTATGCTCTGAGCACTGAGCAGATTTTTATGACTGCGCTGTCATAGAACTTTGATCCGTGCTCCAAACATGAAATTGTGCTTGAAAAACCCAAATCCTGAATTTAGATTGCTTAATTGACTTTCAAGTTGGAATGAAATTATGCTTGAAAGTCTTATTACGAAAGTTTTAACGGGGGTGGTGGGTGCATTAATATTCATCAATGTCTGTACGTACATCAGTACAGTTCTCTGGTTCATGCAGCATGTGATCTTGAAAGAGATCCTATCCCCTGCCTCATCCCCAAAATGTGAATAATGCGATAAATTTTTTGTAGCATAAGGCCTAAATTAAAAAATTGTTTGTTTGCCCTTTTCCGACCCTATTTTTTGAAACAGGGTAGGTAGGTAGGTAAAATATTTTATTTTATTTAGCCAAAAAATAATCTCAGTAGGCACATATTTTTTTATGAGTAGGTAGGTAGGCAAATTATTTTTTTTATTTGATATCTTTTTTTCTGTAACACTTTTGTATTGTATATATATGCTTTGTTGTTTGGCGTCTTTTACTTTTTATGTGCATCATCTGCATTCAACTCTCTTATAAGTATGCACATATACCTGCACTGCTTTAGATACACACAGTTGTAGTATATGCACCATGTGCCCATGCAAACCACTGTAGAATGCTAGTTAGTTTCTGATATATCTGCATGTTGGGTGTCACAGTGCAAAATGACATATGGACCAATATCCAGTCCCTCCAAGCACATTGAAACTGTGGATTCTAACTAGTACTGCAGACCAGGGCTTGAAGAACCATTCTGCTCTTGATTGGAGTTTTAGCAAACATATAAACATATTAAACAATTTCAAAGGAATACACTTCAGTTTTAATTAACTTATTGTAATTTCATCTTCTTTCTATAAAACTAGATTGAAACTATGTACAGAATGATTTTTCAATTCCTAAATAAAAAACAAGTGTGAGATATATCTGAAGCATGTTTTATTCACATACCAACAATTTTAACAGAAAAAAATAACTAACAAATCAACTAACTAAAAAAAACTACTGTATAAACCTAACTAACAAATAAACTAACTAAAAAAAAATACTGTATTAACCTGAGACATATGTGAAATTTGACTAGAGAATCTCTGCAATGTTTGACTAGAATAGAGCAACTCAGAAGTTGATAATCTGGCAGTTACAATGCCATCAGCATTCCAAAATATTTACAAGAAAAAAGTCCTGCCAAGCCAAGTATAAAATGTTAACTTACTGTCTTTAAACCATGTTTAAGATAATGGATTTTTACTAATTTTGAGTTCAAAACATGTAATTTTTTCATCTGATCAGAATAAGTCTTCCTAGCATCATTCTGCTTCCCGAAAAGGGAAATTGTCCCGATTAGAGCACCAGAATGAATGATAAAATCATACAATGGAATTGTCGAGATCTGAAAAAAAAATTCTGCGTAGTATTTTTTTTATAAATGAAATATATGTTTGAATGGGCATTTACCATAGTCAAATTATATTCCCTGAAAAACCAAAAAAATCTAAAATGGTTAAAATTAACTACCCATACTGAAAAACCCTATCAATGCTTCAAATCAAAGGTATCAGCATAAAAAAATATAATGTCAGTTTCACTGGGGTCATTTTATAGTACGATTTGAAAATAGCCTATATCACCTCCTTTTCAATGTTAATTCCCATAGCCAACATTCTTGTGGCTATAGAAAACTAATTGAAGCTTATTATATTGTTGTAAAATTCAGTTACAACTTAGCAAGCTTAATATTTTGACATACTTTTGGTTAACTTAAGGTCACACAAAAATAAAATAAAGAAAAATCCATCATGAAACATGGTTTAAAGACAGTAGTTGATGTAAATGAATTTATTTTATTGGGTTTCTCTTCAACACATCCTTCCCACTTGTTTTGCAAGGCATACAGATAGGAAGTACAACCCTGTACTTCTTCAACAGTTCTTTGTCTTTCTCGGCTTGCGGAGCCGTACAATAACAACAGATAGTCTTGTCTACGGGCACAGTGTTGTTTTGTGCATAGTATGGAAATTCTACTGGAGTATTGCAGTCCATCTGCATTCTCACACATACTTCAATACTGCCAAAACCTGTAAACAGAATTTTAAGACAAACATTTAATCAATTATTAATTTAGTATACAAAAACATATTTAAGACAAAAACAATCCAATAAACAAAGACAAAATGAGGCAGGAATATTAACAAGAGAGGAAGATGTAATGTTGATCTATATCTAGCAATGAATACTGCTTAAACTGGTGCTATGGGCCGTCTTGAACTTGCTATTGGGTTTTGAGTTTTTCTCAATACTGATTACATCAAAGTGACTTCAAAATGAAGAACAACAATAAAAAGCATTGTTTCATTGCTTGTTTACATATAATTTGCACTGTTGTCTCGTGTACATTTACTCCATATCCTTTCGTAGTTTTTGTTCTTACACTGAATGAAAATTATATACCATCAGGTAGGATTTCCGATCCACAACTGTAGTCAAACTTTTCCAAGGCTCGGTGTAAGACTCTCAGATCCCTCAGTGTAAGCTTATGTTTTGAATATATACAGCGAGGCTTCTCGCATTCAAAGCATTCCTTTGTCATCCGCACATTCTGTGCAACAAGTGCTGAATTCCTGATACCCTACAATTAATAAAAATGATTTCAAATTCAATGATTTTCTATATGTTTATCTTGTCAGACAGTTCTTTTAGATTTAAAAATTTGTGAACATTCAGCAAGAGCATTGGATACTATACAGGTTGCTGTGATGTCAGACCGGAAGATGTTTTTTAATCAATGTTCAATGTCACATGTGCATTTATTCGAATAACCAAATACCATACAAAATATTATTTCGCATGTACATATGTACAAAAAATATTTATAAATGCATGAAATAAATGGGAATTTATATATTCAGAGATCAAATAGAAATACTCAAAATATCGACAGTAAATTTTATAATGAATCACAAATAAAATATTTTTCATATGTCATTTTTCTGCACTATATAAATATCTTTTTGTTTGAATAAAATCTTTGCAAGGAATACCTGTATCTGTTCAGCTACAGCTGTCACTCTTGTGTTTGTTGCAGATGGTTTGTCCTTTTCTGTGGTGTCTTTCCCAAGTAAATCATCAAAATCTTTGTAATGAGCAGGATCATCTTCTTTCAGTATTGGGTCTGGAACCCATGGTAGTGGATTATCTCCTCGTCTCGGTAGACAACAAAGCAAGTCATCACATTTCCTTATTTGAAAAAGGTAGCATCTCTGTCTACAATGGTCCTCAAGAAACTTCTTGTATCCTGTAAAATACAAAGTACAAAAATATACAAGTTTTGTAATTCTTATGTTCATATCTATGCATACATGACATGAATTCTTCATTTGGCACTGAGAATACATGTATGAAGTATTAAAGTTTGGATTCAAGAAAATGTTTAAAACCCGACATCAAAATATTTAGAAATTTGCAGTCTATTTTATATATAGAAATATGTTTTCCTGAACCCAATTGACAGTCGAGACTTCAAAATATATGTTTGACGAAATTATGAAAAAGAATGAATATGGAGTAAATATCAATGAGATCAAGTCCTTGCTACATAACATGTTTCATTGAACTCTATTTAGTACGGTAGTTTAGAACAGCTTTAGCCTTCCAGAGCACATGTTTTCACTCCCATTTTTTAGTGAAGTCTGTGTGGTTCATTTTTGTTTTTTAGTTTTTTGTGTGTTTGTATTGTCCTTTGTGTGTCTTTGTTTTGTCCAATTGTGCCTTGTCGCAGGATAGTTCCTTTTAAATATTGGTTTCACTTGACTTAATTTAGGGTTGTGTGGCCCAACTCTACAGACATATGCCAGCAGACAGGACAAAACAATGTCTTTCCACCAACATGCCAGGGGGATTTATTAAACCATGTACCAATTATTAATTGGCACATGGTTTATATAATATCCCTGGCATGTTATGTTATAGAAGATTTTATTTTAGAATTACTTACCTTCTTTAGAACCAAGGAATCTTTCCTGATACTTCCCAATTTCAACCCCTGGAACTGCATTGAGAAGAGCATTTTCAAAGTCTTTAACATCATCATCTGAGGCAGCATTATGCACTTGAAAAGGCTGTTCTTTCAACATTAATCTCTCTGTTCTATCCTGAAGAATCTCTTGCATAGGTTTAACTGATTCCATCCATGCATTTTTTACTTCAGGATTTTGCTGTGCTTTTTTTCTAATATCAGACATTGAATTGGCACTCTTGAGTAATTGCTCAATTTGACTTGGACATTCTTCACGACTAAAAGCAACATTTTGGACGGCAATATTCAAAATAGACATAATTCGCTCAGCCGGGTTCAACCAACTATGTCCAGGTGCAGTCCGAGCAGCAACAAGCATGTCTAAATTAAGCTTCTTGAATAGTACAATGAGACTTAATTTCACAGACCCATAAGTGATACGATGGTCTGGACCACCATCAGAATACATGATGAGACACTCTGGAACTTCAGCTTTATCTTCAAGCATCTTTGCTATCTCAGTGGCATGTCGCCAGGGAGAACTTGCCTGGAAAATAGAGTCCTTATACGTAACGTGGACGGAACCTCTATAAAATGATTCATCTTTTTTGTGAGGCACATTTACTTCCAAACATACACTAGGGGTAAATGACCCTTTGCTTTGCATATCATGATCCAGTGCTGATAATGTTGACTGAACTGGAGTTATAGATTTTTTGCCACGTACACCAGTTGCTACTTTCAGCCCCGGTTCCCCAAAATCTACTTTGGATTTGTCATCAACACATAAGAATGCTAAACTGTCTCTGTACTTGACAGCATACTGCCTAAGATATTTGAAAATAGCAGAGCAATAGTGATCATCCTGATGATTTACTCTTAATTGGCGTGTTTGAACTTTGAATTGTAATGGAATCTTTGATTTATATAATTTTGACACATTCTTGTGACTGTCTCTCGGTACAAAGGCAAGTAACACGGTACTTTCACTTGGTATGTTGGTACCATTTGGTAACTTATCTGTAACTTGTTTTATCAAGTCCTTTACTGATACGAAATGTGACATATGCTCCACATTTTGGCGACGGTCGTCAGCGGCAGTAATTCCCTCTACAACTTCAGAAAGTTTATCAAAAAAGGTATCAAAAGTATCGTTGGGACGGCCAGTATTGATATGCCTCAAATCTGTTACGAGGTCTGGGTCTTCTGCAAGTATTGCTTCTCTGATACGATTTTCTACCTGCTTGTTTTGTTCAATTGATGCATCTAATGTGAGTTCAGAATAGATTGTCCTAAGAACAGCAGGTGGGATTTTTACTGCATGCAAGTTGCAGAACTCAGTCACAAAACGTTTTCTCATTTGCCTTGTGTGGAATTCTGGGAGTAAGGGACGTACTCTTTCATACACTTGAATTGACAAACTCATTACTTCATCAAGGCCCCTATCAATATTTGTCTTCCAAATGATAAACGTAGATCCAACAGACCCACCTGGGTTGTAGCTCAAAACATCAATTGGAACTGAAAGATTCAAATTTTTCAGAAAATTGAACCTTTTTTGGCAGTTCATGTTGGTTAATTCAGACGATGTGTGCTTTTCTTCGTCGAAAAGTAAATAAGAGTAGCAATCACGGTTTGTAAGAATATCATCAAGTAGTGTATACTGTGGATGTACTATGTCTACTGCAGGTCTGTGCTCTAAGTATGCATGGTCCCCTACCATTCGAACAGGATGTTCCAACCGTTGACGTTTTTGCTGAGACTCATTTGATGATTTAAGAAATGAAGCATAAGAGCTTAAAGACAAGGCAAGTTTCTCCAAGTCAGCTTTAAGGTCACCCCATGGAGCAGTGAACGAGCAAGAAATAATGTTAAATAGGGCTGAACTGTGTCTTTCCAACTCTGAAACTCCCAAGGAAGGAGCCTTGTGTTTCTTTTTTTTCCAGTCATTGAAACCATCAAAGGAAGGGTGTAGAAATCTGAAAAAAAAGTGTTTTGATACATTTCATACATGTTCAAAAGCTGAATACAACATGTAGTATAAAAAAACTAAAGTCTTATAGTGACTTCAAGATGACGAACAACAATTAAAATGTTCAATGTTCCATTGCTTGTCTTACTATTCTACAACTATATTTTAAGATTTGTCTAATGTACATTTATTTCATATCTTTTCATTTTAATTTAAAGATTAAAATTTGAATAATAAATTGAAATCAGTTTTAAGACAAAAATTCAGATGTCTCACATATTATGGGTATAAATGTAGATTTGAAATACTAAAATGTACTGTAAAAAATGTAATAGAGGTTTATTTTCTCGAATTTTGGAGTAAAAAATACGGATACTATTTTTGCGGGTTTTAATTTCGCGCTTTGGAGATTAATTGTCAATGTGAAGTAATTTACTTTTGCGTTTCATATATCGATCCGCGAAAATAACCTGCCATACGGCATTATATGTACCTGTCGGGTATAGGCTGAACATCCCTACTGTGAGTGCTTCTATCAACTATTTTTTGCTTGTTTCCATCCAAATACCACAGAACATTAGCAATTGTAGAGACATGTTTAGTCATTACATCATTAGTCATAGCAAATGGAAATTCAGCAGACACTTTGTTCATCTCTTCACATACTCTGTTGTATAACCTGTCTTTCCCTTAACAAAAAAAAAACACATGCGATTATACTTAAAGTATTGAAGTAAAAAACCAACAATACACACTTTTGTATAAAAGACAATATTTAGTATTTATCTGAAAACCCGGCTTGAAACCACAACTGTCCTGACTTGGTACATGTATTTAATAAAAGAGGCGCATGTGCCCTATAGAAATGTGATGTTTCACTTATTTGATCTTTTAAATATTAGACAGTTAATTCTCAATATCATTAATTTAAAAAAAAACTAATATTTTCTGATTTTGGAGAGCTATTAATTGCACATCTGCAGACTATATGCAACATAAAATAAAATTAAATTCCAAAAATGTAAGAGGAGTTCGCATCACAAGAACATGTGATGGATGGACAGACAGACAGACAGACCAAGGCAACAGCATTGTCTCCAAACTTTCATTCGAAAGTGCGGGGATAAAAAATTCAAATCAAAAGAAATCTACTCCTGTTTGCATGTAAACAAAAGTTTGATGGATGGATGGACAGAGTCTTACTATAACCGACCTGTGTGATATTAATGCTTGCAAAATCAGGGGGGGGGGGGTAAAAAAAGAGGTATCCAGACATGTGAAGAGTCAATGTCACTGTAAACCAACAAACTTTCGCGGTTTTCACGCGCCTGTAAAAATCGTGAAAGTTTATATCTGCGAAGAAGTTGAGCATAAATGAATGGTAAGATCAATGATAATTATTTCGCGAAAATATATATCCATGAATCAGTCCATGAGATAAAAAATTGCGAAAGTTTAGTCACGTGACTATTAATTATTGGTCTACAGTATACAATATACCATGCCTTAGTAGTGTCTGAGAAATGGACCTGAACATGGAAACTTAGTATTCCATTGGGACAGACGGACAAGGGTAAATCTATAAGTCCTTTACATTATCGTGATTTGGGCATTATCACATGGCGATTTTACTGCCATTTAAACTCCATACAGATACGAAAATCTGGAAATCGTAAGTTTGAAAAAGAAAAACAAATGTGACGGGGATGAGAATCTACTTTTCAATTTTATGTGGTCTTACACAACATTTTAAAGGTCTCAGCTTCGTTATGGAAAAACTTTGGCGATTTTACTGCCCTTTATTTTCCACTTTTATAGACCTTTGGTTGTATAAAAATGTTCGAGTAACATGAGTAAAATCAGCTGAATTTTGGTTGATCTTTTTTGTAATTTGGGACATAGTAGTTAAATGCATCAACTTTTTGACATTTGTAACACATCTAGAATTACACAAATGACTGTCTGTTGGGGTAGGACTTGTATGCCTTACATGCATATCGGGAATCTTGAATTTCGGTCCATGGCCTGGAATTTTGAAAATAAGGGTTAAATAACTAAAACCAATATTCAGGATCTGGACAGTTTAGGAAAGGGGACATGGGAAAAATTTTACCTCAATAAATTTATGACAGTATGTCAAAAGTAAGTCCAGAATATAAGGATTAGACACCCCTCCATGCCCTCTCAGATATATGTGTAAACACAGCAATGTGAAAAATAATATGTTCCAATTACCATTTAAAGACGACGTCCCTTGCATAGATTTAAGTTTTGGTGGTCGGGTTTGTAGGTGTCTGTTCCTTGCTTCTGCTTCTGCCATGTAATTGCCTCCTTCATCATGTTGAAGATTATGCATTGTTTACTTTGCGGCATGCCCAGAAGATTTCATCAAATAATCCATAAGGATTCCATTTAAGCAATGGTATATATACAGAAATAAAGAATAAAACTATTTACAGTTGAGACCGCTGGCCTACAGGGACACACTATGATCCTGGTCTTGAAGGCTTCAGGTGTGTCCGACTCGACGATTCCTGGGTAAGTATCATCAGGGACTATATGTACTAACGTCTAGCTATGTATGATCCCAGGTATCATACATGTATAACATAACTCATGACTATCATCTATGACAGAGATCCATTCAAAGCATTATCTTGTTGTCTCTGGGCTGAGCTAGGTTCGTGAGAAGGTATTTCACTACCGAAGAACATTATTATTACCCTGTCGTTGTTCAGAAGATTTCAACAGGATGAAAGATATTTGCCTGAGAATAATATATCAAAAGTTTCTGATCAGCTGGTGACTGTAGTGGGAAGGCCAGCTATTCAGCTATATTGCTCGGTCAAATTATTTACTACGAGTTCTCCACAACAAGTGGAGATAAAGATTTTTAAGAGAAAAGAGAAAAATCAATAACAACATTTTCGAAACAGACTATAGAAAGTTTTTATCAAGACTTTCAGAATCTTGAAAATGGCGGAGGATATTCACGAAGATGTGAAAGGTGAGAAAAGTTTTGCAGCTTGCAGGAAGTTGTTAAAAAGAGACACAGAAGTTATTTGCACTTATTATTTCATACTTTAAATCGGCCAGTGATTGTTCACAAGCCCAGTGAGTTGCCTTTATTGTTTAACAGACGTAAACAAACAATTCCCGACTTTTTTGACAGTTATGAGTTAAACACCAAAATGAAGTTTACATCTTGGACTGTCAAATAGTTTGAAATTCAGAAGTTTGACGATAGTAAGGGCCTGGAGTGTCCCAGAACCTAAAAGTAAATAGACATTCCGAGCCTTCTTATGACCTCTGACCTGTCCCAAGAGCGGACCTTGTCGAGATCACCATGCAGCAAATCGGAAAATTGCATGTTGGTCAGTTGGTCCAAATGGTTTGGCAAAATGCAAAAAAATTAAAAGGGACTAAAACATTATTTCACTTGTCCCAAGATTACATGTAGTGTTTATTTTCTCAGTGGGCAGCTTATTGAACAGTGTAAAATACTATTTCTGGAATATCTTCCTTGGATGTTGTAACACACATTTACAAACCTGTCCAGTTTTTGAAAATTGTCGCATAAGAGATTTATCAAAATTTTCAAAGATCAAAGGAAAAAATTAAAAGATCAAAGAATTTGCCACAAGTTTGGATAAAATTTACACAAGTCTCGCACCAGTTGTACAAGACTTGACAGGTCTGCATTTAAAAACTTTCTTGGCAGTCTTTAAGGCATTTACATTCTGTACTATGATGGACATATAAGTACAGATTGTCTTGGAATATTAATTGTACGTTCTACATTAACAGTTGGACCGATTGCCCGGGGCAAGTGAATTGCATTTTTGGTCAAGTGAAATCAGCACCTTACTTGTCTGACTGGGCTAGTGATGGAACGATTATTGCCGGTGATTAAGGGTCTTTATTCAGCCATCAATATTGCTAATTGATTTCAAAATTATGATCAAATATAGCCTATGTCAGCCAATAACGTTTGAGATCAGTTTTCATTTGTTTCCAGTTTGTTTTAAACAGTACGGCTTCAAGTTTAAAACAGCATTTTACATGTAGAAACGCTCAGTGTGTGTCGGTGTTCATTTTCGGCTTCAACGTCTTACTGCAAGTTTAAAACTGTTTAAGGTGTCGAGAAATGCTGAATGTGCATCAGTGTTATGATGCAGTGTTTTGTATGCCATGTGTTTAGGCACCTATATACAATGTAGAAGTTGGAATTATTTGCGAAATGAAAATTATTTGTTCATACATGTGAACCTCCCGACGGGAGGGTGCATTCTCCCGTTTTCAGGGACCTCCTCCCGACCTCCCGTTCAACAATAAAAACTCCCGGTGAAGGAAAATTTCAACCATAGAATTTTTTTATCGTTCTTTGTATCAAAATGTTTATATATTCCCGTAATGAAAAGTTCGAGAATATCGATTGAATGTAATTTGCAAGTCAATTATCTGGTGTCCGATATAGCACAAAGATACTGGGTGGGCGGATATTTAGATTTTGTTTTTATTAGAACACTTTTTTAGAGAGATCAAACAAGAGACATACTCGCCTATTTATCTATTGAAGACGGTAATTTTCAACAATACGTATTTCATCCTGTCCTCCTTTGAAATGAATATCATTTTAATCCATTCTAACCGTGAAGAGCATCAGACGTCCCGAAAAACGTGACGAAAATTCATTTTTTACCGCCGAAATTCATCATGTTCATCTGAATTAGCAAACCGCCATTTTATATTTCGGTTCGAAACTCACCGGGATTGTACTTTGTGTTGAAAGGGAGATAACCCAAACTTAAACCGGCGGAAAAATTCAAACTGCAAAATTAATACTAGGCAAACTGGGACTGGATTGGCATTTTCATACAACTAGTAAACTTGCTTGAAGCAGACAGATAGAAAGTTATCTTAGAAAACAACATAAAAAAGGTCTGAAATTCTTGTACAACAGCCAGAAACACAGGTTTTATTTTAAAATAAAAATTTGGTTTGGCACATTAAAAAATGTTGATAAAAAACCTCCTGATCTGAGGCCCAATCTCCTGATCAAAATTTTAAAATCTGATGTGGCTTAACCAGTTTATCACATGATACAGACAGACAGACAGATGGACAGGGGTAAATTAATAAAGTGGCCAGTACTTAACATTGTATTCTCTGCAGGGCAGAAATAACGGCTCGACAATAACTCTTTTTTTCAACTTGTCCATTTGGACAAGTACTTTCAAGAACTTACTTGTCTGAATGAATTTGCCACTTGCCCAAAGAAAAACATAAGTTGTCACCGATAACAAAGTTCACCTATTGCCCACTGTCACTAAACAATTTCATCACAGTTACCCAATAGTGACTTAATTTTGTCAGGGCCCTGATAGACTCCCCATGATGC